>RJWT010018152.1:0-18992 GCA_004365215.1 Cuniculus paca
AACAGTGATTGACAAACATCTTTCTACACTCAAAGTATGTGTTTCCTTGATTCCATCAGTTTTACCTTTTGGAATGAATTTTTGAAAAATAAAGGGTCACAAGCAGGAAAACATGCATACAGTAATCTTTTTGCATCAGTGTTTTAATTCACTTAAAATTAGAAACAGCCAAATGATCCACCCATAATGGAACGTTTATATTTATTTTGGGTGTTCACTCATGGAATAGGATGCAATGGTTTGAAATTCTAAGCACATACAGATACAAACAGATATACATGCATATATACACTGAAAGACCTGCTTGACATAGTTTGGAGGAAAAAAAAGAAAAATAAAAAACACTATTTATGTAATTATTTTATACCTGATATTTTTAAATATCTATGCACATACGTATGTAAATATATAAAAACTAGAAATGTGCAAACAATTCACTTTTATACCCATGGGTGTAAGGTAAAAGAACATTTACTTATAAAATTCTATATTATTTGCATCTTCCAGGGGCAATTTGTACTTGAAATGTGTGAGTGGTTTTTAAAAGATCCATGAAGTAAGTAAACTAGCACTCATTTTTTTTTAAGGCTGAAAAAAAATAAAAGAAGTTTGAATAAATTTTTAAATCAAAGCAAAAAAGCAAAAACACAAATGTAAGTTCCATGGATTTTCAAGCCCACTGCTGGTACCTACATATCAGTGCTGTAAAGTAAGGAGCAGTCGAGGGATTTGATTTTAATGCTTTTTATTATCCAAATTATATTGCTTCATAAAATAATATTAATTGCCCTTGTTCAGTGGGCTTTGTGTTTGCTCAGTCCTCTCTTGCCATTGTGATAAGTGGCGGTTTTACCTTTGTGGAATTTGAAAGTCTAGCTGTGAAAAATATGAATTCAAATAATGTTCCTGGTGTCTACCGACTCAGAGGGGAAACATATCTTCCCTTGGAAGTTCCGAATTAGGAAATTAATTTTCTTAAAATGATTCCCATGGCCAATTGCATTGACCTCAGTGAGAAGGAGAATTCTATGTTTTATAAATGTTGGGAGGGGAAGCGATGTGGTGGAGCTAACGAATGGGATGAGAGCTTGAAAACTGGTTCAGGACTGCGTTTATTGCTGGTGAGTTGAAACTTTCACATTTTTAAGTAGTACAATTGGTTTAGTATTGCAAATAATTATGAAGAGAATATGCATCACTGTGTTTTAAATGACAGCAAGCTGTGCAACGTGAAGATACTATGACAGTGAAGGAGAAGGAGGAGGACTGAGCTGGGATGGGTTCCATGAACCGGCTGCACCTCAGCCTCCTCCCTGAAGCACCAGATTTTATCTCTGCTTCAGGGCTTTTTTCCACAGGTGAATTTGCTGCCTGTAACTGAAATGTGGACTGTGCGAGTCGAGCAAGGTAACTCCTTCTTAAAAAAATGTTCAGTGCACAAAAACTTTTAGAGGCATGTTGATAGACTCTATTAAATATAGATAGAATGAACACAGTTAACGCTCATACCTGCAGACATCACCCAAGGCCGTGGTTCCTAAAATAACGTTAACTGCTGGTCACGCTCTCAGATGGGCTCTGCTGGTGGCCATGGCCTTGGTAAGAAGACTTTTCTTCGCAGGAATGTGGAGCACTCATTCAGTTCAGTAACTGATACCAGATCCGTGCACGGTACCTTCCTGGCTGTGTTGACATATGTTATCTCATTTAATTCCCAGCAGAACCCTGGGAGGTTGATAGCATTATTCTTTTAGAATAAAAATCAGGAGGAAGATACAATTGAATCTGATTTATTCCAGTTAGTGGGGATTGCTTATAAGGTTTTTAATTTCTCTCCTCTCTTCTCTCATCCTTTTCCATTACCGATTTCTTTCTTCTTTCCTCTTCTTTTTTTCCCTGGCTGTTTATCTATTTATTCTCTCTCTCTCTCTGTCTCTCTCTCTCTCTCTCTGTCTCTCTCTCTCTCCTTCTCTCTCTGTCTCTCTCTTTGTGCATGTGTGTGTCTCTCTTGCCTGCCAAGAAGCTATAAAGAAAACAAAGACAAGAGAAGATAGAATGCCAATCCATCACTTTTAAAATAAGATTTTTGCTTAGATGTTTGATAAATAAAAGTACTTTGGAAACTATACAAAATGTGCTGTTAAATATTTCTGCATTTGGAGTTAAATGGACAAAATGTTTGCAAATAGTTTCTGATGAGATTTGTGTAACCTAACTTAAGAGTTCAGGTTATCTGTGGAAGAGTGTTTATCTGCATTTCCAGTCCTGCATTAATGTGGAAATGGAAATCAGGCCTTCGCTAGGCAGTTGTCAATATGTAGCTGATAGACTAAGCCTTCTTTCTTATCTGTCGTTAAGGCTGGATGTGATGTGCTGATCCTTGGAGTCATTCTCATCTTAATGACTGGTGACATTGACATTTATTTTGTAAACATACAGTGAGTGTGAATTTTATGCCAGGAATATAGTTCCAGGCACCATAAGAGCAAAAGACAAGTAAAATAGGACCCTTGGCAATTTCACTGTTTAATGTTGGATAAAGATTTGAACAAATGGAACACTTTGCAAAACAAAATTTTGTATGTGAAAGAGGCCATTAAAGAGGTCCTAAATACACAGCTGTGCAAAAGGTGCATGCATTAGTTAGGATCCCTTTGGTTGCTAGTAATATGGATCTGCTGTTTCGTTCAGGGTTATGCAATTTGCAGAGCCCGGAGAATAATTAAAATGTGGGTTCCTTGTTCAAAAAGCAGGACGCTCTTTTCATTTACAAATACTAAATAGAAAGCTTTCATTTTATCTTTGTGGTCTTTCTTGTGCTATCATGGTTTTCGTTTGCTATTTAGTGTTGTTGTATAGGCATAGCAGTGTTCTTAGGGTGAATGCCAACCTACTGGTGCTCCAGGCCTGTGCTGCATCTTCACGCACTCATGGGCCATTGATGTCAGGGTTTCCCAGCCTCCTCACCAGTACATTGTGTCCAGGCCTGAGGCAGGGAAGATGAGTCAGTCATCTGTGGTTTTCATACACAAAGGAGTACTACTATGCCATGAAGAGGGTTAAACTTGAGTCATTTGTAGGAAACAGATGTGGCTTGAGACCATAATGTTAAGTGTAATAAATAAGACACACACACTTAAACGTCATATGGTTTTTCACAAAGATGTGTTACGGACATGCACCAACTCCCAACAAGGAATGTAATCATGATGTACTGCAAACAGACTAATGAAAATAAAATTGAAGGGCCCACCACTCAAGCTGCAGCAACGGGGAGGCCCCCAGGGTGCTGCCATCTGTGCCCCTGCTCCTGGATGTCCTGCATTGAGCATTGGGGTGTCCCGAGCTGTCACTAGGGGCAGAGCCATCACGCTGTGTCTGGAAAACCCTGAGAGAGCCCGCGTGCTGTGCCCAGGCCAGCCCTGTCCCTGTCTGTGTGCGGGAACCCTGCCGGGGAGGTAGGGGCAGCAAGGCCTGAAAACCACGCTGAGATGCCGCACTCGATTGCACGCTCCACTGTCCTCATGGGCTCACCTGCAAACCAGAGCCAAGTGTGAAGTGACGGAGAGCTCGGAAGGGGTGACCATAGAGCATGGAAATCCCGGAGTGGGCGGGGCAAAGGTGGGCGGGGCCCTCCCCAGCCGTGTGCTTGCGAAGGTGGTTGTACCGCTGTTTACTAGAACTAGTTAAAATAAAGGAGTTCTAGGATCAGGCTTCCCAGGTGAGTCACAGAACCTAAGGCCGAAATGGTGCTGAGATCTGGGAACAGATTGCTCCAGGCATCCAGGGGCGCTCCTGCTGCTCTCTCCTGCCCACTTTCTGCTTCTCCTGCAGGCCGACTTCATACTTGTCTTTCACTGCAGCCTGGAATTCTGTTCCTTTGTGCAGCTGGCTGAGGTCAGATCTCCATTCGGCAGTCTCAGAACCCTGTTCCTGCCAGGGTGCCTAAGAAGATTATTCTGTCGGGGACTGATTCACAGTAAACAGCTTCACAGATGATAGGTCTATCGTGAAAAATGCAAATATAATGATTTATCATGAGAACCCTGAGGGGTTTTAGTTGCTGTTTTGAGACAGGGTCTCCTTACATATTACAGGCTGGCTTTGAACTCACTGTACAGCTTCAGCTGGCCTCAAACGCATGGTGATCCTCCTGCCTCAGCCTCCCAAGTACTGGATTATAGACTTGCACCACCACATCTGCCACAAACTGTTGTGGTTTGAGGAAAGCCTCAGAAAAGTCTCCTAGTCTTTCCTTTTCATATTCAGAACCAATCAAAAGGAAGCTAAAGAAGTGAAGAACATGGAGTTTGAAACATTAGTGTGAAAACTTACAAAGATTATACCAAGTACATGGTTTGTATGTAAGACAAGGATAGTATTCATAATGCTGAGCTTCCAAATTGGACAGGTTTATGCAGCCAATCACAGGTGGATAAGAGCAAGCTGAGGGCAGGTTCACGTGGGGCTTCCCCTTACACTGCATGGCTAGAAGAACAGCCACAGTAGTGTTTCCTGTGGGCTCAGATCCCCAGTGTGTACATGAGGAAGGAGCCAGGCCGTTTCCATCTGCCGTGTCCACTTCCTCTTTCCTACCCACCAACAGTCAGGGAAACAGGAGCAGAGGAGCCAGGAGGGAAGTCACTCTTCCACAGATCGGATAAATGGGAGAGAAGAACCCCGTCCTCTACGCCTGACCTCCAGCTCAGCTGAGAAGTGGCAAAATATTTGTGCATGTAATCTTGCCTTGATTCCAAATGAAAGATATTTCTTTCCAAAATGAAATAAAAGTTTTTTAAAAATTGTTCAGTTATTTAAGGGAGAACTCAGAGCCAAGAGGTTTGCTGGAGATTTTACTGGCTCATCACCTGAGACTCCTGAAGCAATCCTGTCTGTCATAGGCACAGTCATCCTGGAGACCATTCCAAAGCTTTCTGGATGCTCCCTAGCACTTCAGGAGATGATAAGGGGCATGGTGTCTTCTTCAGATCCTTCCATTGTCTACAGAAGGAAATTCATCAGGCTTCCCTGGCACCACGGTTATTTTCTGATCATGCATGATTTAATAATTTATGGCATTGTAGTCTCCTTTCAAGTCCCACCCTGATGTCTCAGGCCAGGTAATCCCCACTTCTCTGTGCTCCCAGGAAGCACTCTGAATGCTCCCACAGTCCACAGGATGCCTCTTGCTACAGTTGCCTGTTTAGTTCTCTGTTTCTGTAGACTGTGGCTTAACATATCTCAGTAATTAACATTTAGTACAGAGCTGAGCATGGTATAGTGTTCTCAAGTTTCCTGAGGAAGACTCCTTCCTGATAGAAGATGAAATTTATATATGCAGAAAATTTTCAGAAAGCAAAAGTCTGTCTGGAACACAGGAATGTGTGGTTCACACAAGCCTTGTTCCCAACCCAAGAAAACCGCTGCTCCCACAGGTGGGTGGGGAAACCAGCCTTATCCTGCCTGGGTTACTAATGGGCGACTGGCTGTCAAAGGAAATCACCCCAATAAAATTCAATTCACTGTAGAAATTTCAGGAACACAAGAGAATTTGTCTTCTAAGGTGCCTCAGAATCTTGTAGCTCTCTGAAGTAATTTACTCTAAGCCTGTTTGCATCCAGTGCCTGTGCAGAAAGCAGCTTGTGATACATTTCTGTTTGATGCAAGGCCAGGTAACTGCGTAAAAGAAAACCCAGAAATTCATAAACAGAAGGCTCGATGGAGATAGAAAGATTAATTTGACAGTGCATGCTAAAAACATAAATGAAAGCCTGAATTAACATAGACATCCTAAGTATAATAGACATCTCACTATACTGAAATGTTCCCAGAGGCTCACAGGGAATGCGGGAGGAAGACAGGGGAGGAGAGAATAGAAAGATAAGTTGTTATAGCAAGGTGTCCTTGAAAATAATAAAACTGAAAAACTACCAGACTGTGAATCAAAGAAGATGAATTTTGAAGATTTTGAAGCAAACAGCAAAGAAAGTAGGAAGCCTTGGCAAAAGTACATATAGCACTCGGGACATAGTTTTAAAACATGGTGAATGTAATGAGGAAGAACTCAGGAAGATACCAATCTAAAATTCTTCCTGTTGTGCAGATCAGATGTTGGAAAGACTGTTAAAGGGCAAGACTGAGTGATATTTTAAGCTGATTTGACCCAGTTAGAGCTATATTTGGTAAAATCATGTTTTGTAAAAACATGTATTTGTAAAAATATACTCATCATGTGAAACAGATAATGGTTATGAATGTACTTCTAAGTGTGTACCTGTAAATGCAGAGTAATTTTATAACAGACTGAAAAGGATTTAAAACTATGTGCTCCATCTAATACATCTCTAAATTCAGAAACAGGTAACTTAGGATAAGAGTTGATTGGTAAGGTGAATCCTTTCAGTAAATGTGGAGAATGTTTATAGCAATCAGAGTCACTTAAAATTTTCCACACATAGAACATAATCAAGAGGGTTTTTCTTTGGTAGTATTTAAGATTTCTTTTAAGGTCATCTTTACATAATTGGACCAGGTAAGAAATGTGACTTTCAATTTTTTAGTACCATTAGATGATTGACCATATATCATAAACATAAAGAGAAGACTGATACGAGTGTGGATGACACAAACTCACTTAAATTCATCCAGACATTCCATGTCTCTCAATATAGAGGGATAAATTTTATCAGATAGTGATACGAGATAATTTGCCGAGTGTATGCAGAATCACAGCACCATGGGTTAGATATGGATAGGCCCGAGGAATGAGCTGCAGAGAGAGGGAAAGAACATCATACAATTTTTCTCCTAAAAAACTCTGTTGTTGAAGAAGGTCTAATCTCTTTAGCAAGACATGCAAGGCCACGTGGCACCTGACCCTATCTGAGCTTCAAGTGTGTCCTCTCTAAGGGTGTCCCCTTTCCCCACGACCCTGTCAGTCACATCGGTGAGCTCCCTAACTAGCTCCCCACATCTCAGGCTAGATGATTCCATGCCCCCTTCCCTCTCTTGGGGTCCTTTATTATCCTGGAGCACTGTCTTTCTTCCTTCTCTTCTTCCAGTTGACATCCTGCTCATATCATTTCTTGATCTTCTCAATCAGAATGAATTGTTTTTCTTCTCAGTTCTCCTTGTAGCTTTCAACTGCCTCTGTCTTTCTTACTCAGCCATTTAACATACCAGCCTTTGCCACTGGTATAAGACCTTGCACATCACTGGTGTTCTGTAAATATAGATCCAGAATGAGAGCCGATTGGTCCTTCTGACACAAACCACCTCTGTGATGGCAGCAAGATTTATTAATTACTACTAAATGGAGACCATCATTCTGAGAGTCCAACAAAAATTCAAACTCTAAATGCTTATGTAGTATTTATTTTAATGTGTTGGAAAATCATCAGTGGACCTACTCTTTACATTTAAAGATACTATCTGTTGTGCATATGAAATTTGTTAGCTCTATCTTATGTTTAATTCCTATATTGAGTATAGTCATACTAGAAATGAGGAAGCCCTTCAGCCTAATTTCAGTGGTAACAAATTGCCCAAGAGTGGCTTCCTCTTTGCACAGCATCTATTTCAGAATCTTTTTGTATTTGTCCCTTCTGGGCCCATATCCTCATTCAGCAGTCCTCATGTGAGCAACCTTTAGATTTGGGAGACATTTAACTTCCTGGGTAACAGAAACAACAAGGAAAACCATGACATGTCCCTAAACACACATTATTAAATTTAAAAAACATGCCCCCTAGCTCCTTGGGAGAAACACACTTTTGTTACTCATTTGAAGAAAGTCTAGTGTAAACAGAGTTTTACTTCATAATTTATGGGTCACAGATTGACAGTTCACATCATCTGACTTGGTGAAAAATTTATGGGTTGCGTTTTGGTGATACATTAATCAAATATTTCATTGTTTCTTCCTCTTCCTTATGATCTAGCACTCTGCTGGAGTCCTGCAATCAGTCCCCAGGAGGGAAAGGCACAGGACCATGGGGTGACTTACCCTGAATGGCAAATGCTCTTCAGCACATTCAGATTGGGCAACAACATGTCCCTTAGGGAAACAAGATCTGAAATGTTATCATGCCCAAATGACAACTTAAATTTTCTGTGATTCTCTCTATTGCTTCAGTCTGATAGAATTTCATAGTTGCACAAATTTTTAATTATATCTCTGTCCTTGTTTAATGTATTAATTATGTTAATAGTAAGAATGCCTTAAAAATTCTTTTTTGGCATTTTGAGACAGGTGCTTAGTCTGTAGTTCAGGCTAACCTTGAGCTCACTGTGTTGCTCAAGCTAGCCTTGAACTCATAGAGATCCTCCAAAGTGCTGGGATTACAGGCATGTGCCACCATACCTGCCTACGAATGCCTTCAGAATACCTGTGCAGTGCCTGTCACAGTCTCTCCCATCATTACCAACCATATGTCTAAGCCAGATGAATGTATGTTTGAGGAAGATGAAAGTGGGAAGCTCTGTGGTTCAAGATTGGGCCATAATTACCACCCACCCAGTCATGGCGCGTAGTGTCCCATAGGAGATTGCATTTGAAAAGTACCATGGTCCTGCTGTGACCAGTGGGAAATAGTCTTGAGATCAGTATTCCCTGTAGCCTAACACAGCATGGAATCTGTTTCTCTGCAGTCAGTTTAGTTCTCAACCATAGATCAACTCAGGGACACTTCGTCCCAGAAGGATTAAATCTTACTCAGCCACTGCTTACTGGAGATGTAAGATATCACCACTTTTTTCTCCAACTTAACAATGAGACCACACTTGAGGGCCAGATGCTCCCCTGTTGTAAGGGAAGCTGCTGGAATTGGAGATGCAATGACCTGGTCACATTTTGTTGTATCCATGGCACACAGAGAGGAAGTTCTAAGACCCTCACTGTGACTGAATGTGAGAAGTCTAAGAGAAGAGGTGCTCTGTTCCACTTCATCACACTTACCAAACAGATGCTCCTTCTCATAAGGGCAAAAGCTATTATTTGGGTAGACACACAAAGAAACCAAAAGCATTCATTCTATTACCATTCCTTACTAATGGCTGGAGAAAACAGTTGATAAGGGCTTCCTCCCACCTCTGCTACTCTACTCTTAGAAATGCTTACCCATTTTAGATACACTGTAAAAGTTGATTGATAGTAATATTAACATGAGCATTAACTGTAGTGATAAGCAGTGTTAATTGAAATTATTTTCAAACTGCCTTTAATACACATGCTTACCAACAGGTGCTATTACTAATTTAATTGAGAGTGTATTTATTATAGTCTTAAAGGGTGAATGCTCTATAACTGCTGATTTAATTATAAGAGCAGAAAAAAATTTATTCCTAGGGCAGAGGATTATGCTGCATTTTTTTTATTTTGAAAAGAATAGAACCAAACAAAATAAAACAGAATAGAGTCAATCACAACAAAACAATGAACATGGTACATGACTTCTAAACAGGGTAAAAAGCAATCAATAATGGCTACCATTATACCTCTTGTTATCTACAATATAACTGCCCATATCATCAGGGATAAATAAAATCAATCAAAGTAGAACAAAATAAAACCAGTAAAAAAACAAAAACAAAACAAAATAAATAAAGCAGAACAATGTAAGCAATACAGAACTTCAAGATATTAGTAAAACAGCAGTGGCTACCGTAATGCTTCTTGTTATCTTCAGAATAGTTGCCTACATCTTCAGACATAATACAATCAAACAACACAGAATAGAGTAAAATCAATCAAAACAAAACAATGAAAGTAATACAGCGTTTCTAAACAAGATAATTGGACATCCTCGATGGCTGCAATTATATATTTTGTTATCTTTAAAATAGCTGTCCATGCCATCAAGTATAATAAAATCAAACAAATCAGAATAAAATGAAACTAATCAGAACAATGAAGGTAATAGGAGTTTCAAATCATGAACGTAGATTAACAGTGGTCACTTCCTTCCCTTTTTAGATAATTCCTCCCCTTTGACTTTCCCAATATGTATTGTGCATTTAGGATCCCACTAACTTCTTTAGTTTGTCATACTAGGGAGACAACATGAAATTCACCCATGTGACTCTGAACCACTTCATCCATGAGCATGATCTCAAGTTGCCTCCATCCACCTACAAGAGCCTTGAGGTTATCTTCCTTTATAGCTGAGTAGGTTTCCACCACATAAAATGCCACATCTTTCTTATCCTTTCTTATGCTGCATTTTGAATAATATTTTCTTTGAAAAATATACTTGGAACTAGAAAGCGAAACCGCATGTCTAATATTCGGTCATCAAGAGATACTTATGCTCATTGGTCTGATACAGTACTACAGGAAGACAGGGAAACTGTACTGCAGTCTGGAAACAAGAAGCAGTGGGTTAGAAAAGATTGGGGCAAAGGAATGGGGCTTATGTGGCATAAGAGATACTAGATTGGTTAGGTTCTTCAGCCTCACAAGGTCCATCTCGATGTGCTCTCATTCTGGCCTTTAATATTCACTTTCTGCCAGCACATTTCTAATAGAGAGAGAGAGGAAAAAAAAAGAAAAGAAAAAAAAATGTCTCCTGGATTCACTTAAAGTACTTTCCACCATTCACCAAGCCAGTGCTTACCTTTTAAAGTTTGCAGCCCAGTAGACAATAGCTACATCCCTAGAGGCATAAGGGAAACATGTTAAACCAGCTTGAATCTCAGAGGAAGGGGGGAATCTGACACTTAGACAATCGCTGATTCTTTTGAGTGCACTTTGGTGAGTTCCAGAGATGTTTGTTATCTGCAGTTGTCATATCTGAAATGACTCATGAGATTAGAAGAGCCATCTAAATATATATGAGTCAATTTTATTTTAAAACAGGATACTGAACATTGACTTTTTGTTGAGCACTCAGGATAAGACTCTCCTTTCCTAAGTAATACTCGATGGACTAGGAGACTTTCTTTAGGCCACATTCTTGAAAGATATTCTAGTAAATTTGCGTGTCTCTGCTGCAATATGATCTTTTTGGGTAGAATTTCTTTGCAAAATATTCAAAATATTTAACAAGTGATACTATTATAGAATGACAGCAGCTGTACTTGATATGTTCATATCAATTCATGTTACATGCAAAATGTGTTCACTTTGAAAAGACTCAGAAAAAAAATGTAGTACCTGGCTAGATACCATATTTTAAGGCAAGATTACCTTTAATGAGTCTGTTACCATTAGTTGCTATTTTTCTATGAGAGTTATGTGGCCAGAAATCTATGTCAAGATCTGTTCCTGTATCTGCCTAGCCCAGGTATCTTTGAAATCAGCTTAGAGGCTGCTCTCAATTCAGGTCTTTATTAAGGGAGCAAAAGACAAATGGAAAAGCAGTTATAAATAATATACAAGTGCCAATATAATTTGGGAGTAGTGCTCACAGCCATCTTTCCTCAGGGAGATGTTAGGGGACTGAGTAAGTAGGACTGTCCAATAGATTGTGGTATGGTTTTTACTTTCCTGCCTTCAAGTTTCTGCCCCATCCTATCCCGAACACAATTAGGTATTTCTTCATTTTAGTTCTGAACATTCTGTCTGTTTGCTTTTTTAGAATACAGTTAGAGATGCTCATGGCAGAGTTCCATCAGGTCCATTGACAGTTGTTTAAAGCTTAATCCTTAAATGTGACCATCTTTCAACTCAGACACACAGTTCTATTGGTTTTGCCTAGTTGGGCCAATTACAGCTAGATGTTTATTTGCTTAGAGCACAGGACTTACATCTTATCATATGACAATGAATGAGTCAAATGGCTTCTTGTTATTCATTTTTTCCATTTATTAATAAACATAATGACATTTTCAATTTCTATTCACCAACATCCAAATGAGAAAATTGTTAGGGTAAGTGACTAATATAAAAGAAACTACTGTAAAATAGCAAAATGATAGTAGCTGCTGTAAGAGTCAACCTCCAAAATTTCAGCAGTTCCAACTCAGTAATTTGTTATTCATTGCTGATGTCATTGTTCATTATGAGCTGGTGGTGAGTAGGGTTTGTGGTCTGCTATAGATCATAAACTCTGTCACCATTTGTCCTGTGGCTCTGATCACTTCTTAGTTTTCAGAATCTGTATCATTCCATCAACAGATAGGGAAAGAGAGTGAGATCTTGCATGGCTGATTTTTATGGGTCAGATTACAAGTGGTACCTGCTTTTTTTGGCTTGTACTGAATTGCCCAGAACTCAGTCCATGTTCACTCTAAACAACAGAGCACAATATCAGTGTGCTGGGAAGAAGAGGAGGACACACAGGAGGACAATGCTATTGGTGAGTGTCTCAGTTACTTTTCTCTCGTTGCTGAGACAAAATACCCAACACTCAACATTAAGGAAGGAAAGGTTTATTAAGCTCACAGTTTGTGAAGGTTTCAGTCCATAACCAGCTGGCTCCAAGGCAGAGTGGCACGTGGCAGAGAGCAACAGTTCATGGTGGTAGAAAACAGCACAAGCAATGAGAGCAAAAGGGGAGGAGCACAGACAGAAGACTCTTTTCTGTTCCTTAAATTGTATGTAGACCACACCCACTTGGGTGTGGCACTCACACCCATAATCCCAGCACTGGACCATGAATCATTCACAAACTCTAGAAACTTGTCTCCATGACCCCATGAGGCTTTGGGGGGACATCCAAACTCAAATCATAATCATCTTGCATTAATCAAGCATTAATCATCTTGCTTATCTGTGGATATAAATGTAGTTCTATGTGTATAAAAATCACTGCATTATCATTTGCAGAAAATAGGCCTTTGGATATAATTCTGACAGGTGCTGTGCCAGATAACACTGTGAAGATCATTTGTAGGTCTACAAAGTAAGGACTGAGTCTATCCAGGGTGGAAATCTTTCTCTAGCTGAGTGAACTCAGTTTTTTTCCATCCATATCATCACTATTTCTATCTAGCTTCAATCAAATTAAAGGCAGCTCACTTTTTATCTAAGCTTCTGATCCTGGCAGTTTTAAAGAAAATTGAGAAATAGCGTTATGGGTCACTTGAAATGAGTGCAAAGAACTCAGAATCATTAACCATCTCTTGAATAGAACTGCTAGTGACAGAGGACAGTAACACTCCACCTTAGCCCTGGACTGCTCATCATTCTCTGACTTACATAACTGATTCACATTTGTTAATATGACAGGTTCTTTCCTGTGGTTAGGGATCATCTATTCCAGTTGATGAGTTTGCCATTTTAAACCTGCAACAGAGGAACCATGTGTTGATTCCTCTGCATTATGTCTCTATGTCACCTTACTCATTTGGAGATGATGTTGTTTTAATGTGGTGTATTCTGCAAAATTCTGGTCAGGAGTGAGACCAAAAAATCCAGATGTGTATGGGAAATCCACTTTAACTACATGTTTAGGTTAAAGAATAATGAACTCATTTAATACACATTTCCTCACATTTAGAATATTGCAATTTCATAGATGAATCATTTGTTTAAATGTGGCTGTATAGGTGAGAAAGAAGTTCTTCACAACCCTCCAAAATGTAGGCTGTTTTTTGTGGATGTGTTTGGATGAGACTGGGATATGACTTGGATTCAACCTTGGAGATTGCCTGCAATAAAGAATGAGTTTGGGGTGTCTAAACAGCAAGTTCTCAGTTTTACAGTTAGGAAAACTAAACCTTGATATCTTTACTTATTACTCTGAAGACTGTATTTGTACAAGATAAGTGAAGTGTGATGAAGTATTCGAAGAGGGTCTGCTTTTTGTTCAGCAAAACAAAGTCAAACACAAGGACTCTACCGTGTACTCTGAAATTGGTGGATGAGGTAAAAGCAGTTTAGTAGGGCAGTGTTGTTCAATTGAAATACAACATGAGCCACATATGTGATTTAAAATATTGTTGAAGCTGCTTTGATGAAGATTAGACATAACAGATTTGACACAACTCAACTTGAAATAGCCTTACTCCAGTTACTCAAGAGCCACCCTTAGCTAGAGGGCACTGCAGCCGCTCATGGGTTACTTGTTTATCTGTACTCTTGAGGACACAAAGAAGGTCCCCAGAGAGGTGGCAGGGCACCCCAACAGTGCTTTCTATGACTTTCTTTGTTATACTGAGTAGCCCAGTCTGGCTTTCAGCTAGATTTGACCCTGTGGCATTTAGTAAGCAGACAGATGGTTGTAATCCATACGCTAGAAGTTGAAAATATCTAATGCCTTCTACACAATAACATTTCCTGTCTCAGGATGGAATTTCACCAGAAAGTCAGATATTGAGTAGAAATGAGATGCATTCCTCAAAGCTCAAATTATACTAAGATAAAAGGAGTAGAAAGAAAAGGAAAACAGCAAGTCTAAAGCATTTACTTTTGCTGCATTTCAAGATCAATTCCATATTGAAAACAGTTCACAAGATGGCAGGCATAATGCTTTTCATAATGACTTGCTCACTGGAATGATGCTTATTAGCTTTAAATAGAGACATGCTCTGCGGTCTCTCGCTTCAGCCATTAGTCACAGGAGAGCCCATGCATTCTCAACGAGAGGGAAAAATGGCAATTTGTGGATAATTTTCTGACACACTTAAACACATCACTCCCTGGGAATCATCCTTGAATACTGAATTTACAGAGAATAAAATTTCTTCATTGTAGACCCAGATGATTAGGAACCTGTAATATTTTATAGAAATTTAATTAATAAGAGGCAGCCTCAAACATAAAAATAAGTAGAAAGGGTTTTAAATCTGACATTCTTGGAATCAAATCCCAAATCTGGAACATGTTATTTGGTCTAGGGTAAAGTCTAACTTCTCTGAATTTGCTTTCTTGCTTAAAGAATATGGAAGACATTACCCTAACCTCAGAGTAGACATTGTTGCCTCTATTTTTCCCATCCAATGCTCTTTAACCAGCATACAAAAGCTTGGGTGCATTTGGGATGGCACAATAGTGAAAGCTCATGTCTTCAGCATCTAGACCCTTTGGTTTCAGGGTTGGTTCTTTTCCTCTTTCAATTCAAATATACTTGAGATGCAGTAATTTATAAAGGAGGGAAGTCTAAGTGTATGGTTCTTGAGGCTGAGAAATCCAATTATATAGCACAAGAGTGCATGGCTTTTGAGGTAAGTCTAGAGCTACTTTAACTCATGGCAGAAAGTTGAAGGACATGCAGGCACATATGAAAGAAATGAGGCAAACTTTATGGGAAACTACTCTTTTCAGTAACTTATCCAGAACCATGAGAGCAAGAACTCACTCTTGTGAGAGAAAGATGTGAACACCTTCTTGATAACCTAACAGCCCACGTTAAAGTCCCACTACCTCTCAACAATGCTTCACTGGGATGAAATTTCAGCATGAGTTTCAGAAGAATCAAGCTGTATTCCAACAAGAGCAGAAACTTGACTCTTTTACTTAACTGGCACTACCATCTTGAGCTAGTCACCGAATTTCTCTGTCTTACTTTTATGACTGGGGAAAATAATCAGTGTTTAGGGGGCTGTGTGGCATATAAATTTTTGTCATTTAGTATCTGTCTACTCTGATTCCCTGCCTAAGATCTCTGCATCCATTCCTTGAGTTAGTTCCAGGACAGAATTTTCGCCTTTTAGGCTTGACACACTTGGGATTTTCCTGATCTGGTTCTCATCTGTCTCTCAGGCCTCATTGTTTCTACTCCATACAAAATGTGTACTTTAATGAAACTTTACTACTTTTCGTTTTCTGAGTCTTTCCTGTTGTAGAATAACTCAGTGATTAAGTGCGTGTGTTTGCCTGGTTTCGAAGCTAGGCTCTCACAGTGGGCAGTTTTGTGATCTTGGAAGTTACTTGAGCCAGTGTGAACCTCTTTTTCCATACATTATAGAAATGAGATGAAGGCTAAATTGCTTGGCACAATACTTATATGGAGAAAATGCTTAGGAATCTGTAATCATTCTCACTTTGAATGAAATATAACTTATTTTCGTTTAGCTTTTGCATGTCCTTCAAACTGGACTCCAGGTTTCACCTCTTTCAAGCAATCTACTTTCACATCCTGTCAGTTTATTCTACATCACTCTCTCTTTCTTGGCAATTATCATTGTGCTCTGAAATTGTTCATTTGCTTAATTTGTCTTTCCCAGCAGTAGCCAGCGAATGCAGGCAACATGTTCTTGTCATATTTGTGTCTTTAAAGCTTAAAGTATTGGGCATTTATTAACTCTTTCTTGAGGAAAACAACCACTAAGGTATTTAGGAAAATTGAGTTAAATTACCTTTATCTACTTGTATCAGTTATTTTCCTGTCACTATGATGAAACACACAACTCAAAGGAAGAGAGGTTTATTTTGACTTATGATTTCAGAGGGCTCAGTCTGTGATATGCTAGCTCTGAGGCAAAGTGGCATGGTGGAAGGGCATGGTGTGCAAAAGTTGCTCAACCCATGGCAGTTGAGATGCAGAAAGAGAGACAGAAGGAGCCAGAGTCTCTTCTAGGTCACACTCCAATGACCCCACTCTCCCACCCAGTCCCTGCATCCTAACTGAATGTTGAACTGTGAACTCATCAGTGGATTAATCTCTTAATACGTACAGTGTCCCCATGATCCAATTAACTTCTTGTCTTGGTTATTTTTCTCTCATTGATGAGATAAAATACTTGACACCAAAAATGAAGGAAAGGCTTATTTAGCTTATAGCTTTTGGAAGTTTTGGTCCATACTCAGTTGGCTCCAAGGCAGGGTGGTGTGACTCAGCGGCAACCATTCATGGTGGCCACAAGTGACAAGAGCAAAAAGGGCAAAAAGCAAAAACACACCTTCTTCCCTTCCTTATATTTTATGCCAGCTACCCACACCTGGGCAGGTGCAGCACTCATACCACCAATCCCAGCACTGGACAATGAACCAATCACAAATGCTAGCTTCAGCCACCTCCATGACTGCATGAGGCTTTGGGAGGCCATCCAAGCACAAACCATAACATTCCACCCCTGGCCCTGCAAAGACTCATGCACGTCCTTTATGCAAAAGACATTTAGTCCATCTCCAAGACTTACAAAGTCTTAACAGTTTCAGCACTGCTGAAAAGTCCAAGTCCCAAGACTCCTCCAAAATGTAAGGCAAACCCTTAACTTTGAGACTCTGTATAAATGAAAGCAAAATTAAACATTTCCAACATGCAATGGCATAAGATAAACATTACTATTCCAAAAGGTACAAACATGGAGCTACAAAGCATTGGGACCAAAGGAAGTCCAAAATTCAGCAGACCAAACATTAAGTCCTATAGTTCCATGTGGAACACCTGAGGCAACCTGTGATAATTTGTGAGCTCCAAAAGACTTGTGTAACTCCACCCCTATGTCACTTCTGGTGGTGGTAGCTCCCCTGGCTTCTCTCTTAGGCACACTGTGTTTGCTCCTTGCAGCTTTTCTTTGATGAGACACGTTTCTGGCTTTTCCAAACTTCTGGGCTCTCTGCTACACCTTTAGCTTCACACTCACATTTTCACACACTGCCCTCTCAGGGGCACACTGCCTGGGCTCCTAGGCCTTCTTTTAAAATCTAGGTGGCAACCTTTAACCTCAGAACTCATGCATTCTGCATGAACCTAAAACCAGCACCACCAGCACCAGTGCCAGCATTGCTGGGCACTCTGAACCTGATCATGAGGAACAAATTTTCTATGTTACCACCATTTTTTTTTAGGAGAAAAAGTAAAACAGAAAAATCAAGAAGCAAACAAACAATTAAAAAACAACAACAAAAGCAAAATGACAATGACAACAACAACAACAACAACAAAAACATTCTGAAACCTGGTGTGGCTGCCGCCATTTTGGAACCTGGTGTGGCGGCTGCCGCCATTCTGGAGCACACTGTGGCTGCTGCTGTTATGGAACATGGTGCTCTGTGGCTTTCTCTTCAAAGTAAAGACTTCTGCTTTTGCAGTTTTGAGACTGCAAAGGGTCCTAACACTGGAGTCCATAACCTGAAAACAGTAACAGTTATGTATTTTTCTGGCCACAAAGATTTGGTTCAAGGTTTGACCTATTATCTAGACAAACCCCCTTTTTCCCTAGGATTAGTGGACAAGGAACCCCATTTTTCTATGATGGAAAAGAATCTAGAACAATATGACTAGAACTTGGGTCCATTTTATGACTGTAGGGTTGAGGTTGTCTGAGTAACAAACCAACAAAGAGAAATGTGTGCAGTGGGGAAGTTGAACTACATGCTGATAATATTGTTGGAGCTGCTGTATCTAGCCCTCTCAGCATCAACCTTGGGTTTGCTGAATTCTGTCTAAACAGCTCTGTTGTTTTCTGACATGGTGCTAAATGCTGGGGTAAAACTCAGCTTCTTTGTGAAGAAAAAGAGTAAAGTATTCTTCATGTTCAAATGAGACAGTCTTTGTAGTTTTAAAAGAATGAAGTACTTCTGGCTAATGATTACCTACATCACATGGTCAAGGTCCTTATTTTTAATCCAAAATGAAAAGAGTGTCTTAGATGGAAGAAGATACAGCATATTTGACTAATACATTTAGTTCTACAAACTAATACATTTAGTTCTCACATTAAGTTACTGTCATTCTCAACAAGTATGTCCCTAAATTACTTTTGCTTATTTATTAAAAAGGTGCTGCCTATGTGAGTGAATATGTGAAAGTTTTGTAGTTATTTTCTCCTCATCAGTGTATCCTATAGTCTTTCAGCCACCTTTTTGGAACATTCATACTATCCACAAAACCTGCAGGGTTCCTAGCTGTTGGAATTAAAATATCATTTTCCTCTTTTTTAGAATGATGCTGTTTCAATATTTTTAAATCAGTTGGTAGCTGTATTTGAAGGCCCATAGCCTTATTACCTAGGTAAAAAGAAAGTTGTCATGTTTTGTCTCTGGCTGATGGGAATTAGAACACAAACAAACTCAAAAGAGGTATCCTTTGGGTAAGACTAACCAGGGGCTATAATTCAAATCATTCCATAGATTATAGCACCTTGAACAAAGCACTCTATCCCTG
>RJWT010018153.1:0-19005 GCA_004365215.1 Cuniculus paca
TATTTATTTATTTATTTTGAAACAGGGTCTCCCTAAGTTGCTCAGGCTAGTCTTGAACTTGTTATCCTCCTGCCTCAGCCTCTCAGAGTGCTAGGAATACAAACATAAATTACTGCACCCCACTACCATCTCCAATTTCAAAAATCACTATAGAACTATAGTAGTTAAGATGCAAGGTGCTCACCTGAATATAGATCAATATAGTAGAACTGATAATTGAGAAATAAGCTAATTTATGGCCGATTCCTTTTTGACTCAGTTGCCAAGAACTATTTGGTACAGGAAAGATTAGTCTTTCAACAAATAGTGCTGGGACTACTAGATATCCACAGACAAATGAAGCTGGATCCCTGTCTTATGCCACATTTTAAAAAGTAGCTCAAAATGAACCAAAAACCTAAATGTAAGGGATAAAACTATAAGACTCATAGAAGAAAACATGGGGGAAATTTTTGTGATTTTGGTTTAGGCAAGGGCTTCTTAGCTATGACACCTAAAGCATAGCAATGAAAGAAAAATGGATTAATTGATATTTCTTACAATTAAAAACATTTCCCCAGTACCAAAAATAAATAAATAAAAAGAAAGTTATCGCTAAAAATCATAATTATGAAAAAAAACAACAATTAAAAACATTCGCTTGGCATAGTGGTGCATGCCTGTAATTCCAGAATGCTAGGAAGCTGAGGCAGGAATATCATAAGTTTGAGCTCAGCCTGGACAGCTTAGCAAGACTCTGTCAAAATAAAAAATAAAAAGGGGTGGGAACATAGGCCAGTGGCAGAGCTTCCCTGGGTTCAATGCCTGGTACTGAAAAACAAACAAATAAAATAAATAATAAATAAATAAATAAAATGTAAAACTTTAGTGCTTCAGAGGATACCATCAAAAAGATAAAAAAAAGTACAACCCATAGAACAGGGGAGAATATATTAAAATCATATATTGGATACAGGACCAGTATCTAAAATATATGAGGAACTCTTATAAGTCAACAATAAAAAGACAATCCATTAAAAAAGTGGGCAAATTACACAAGAAATATCATCAACAATTAACAAATTGGATTACATCACATTTAAAAAGCTTCTGGACAGCAAAGGAAACTGACAGAGTAAAGACACAGCCTACAGAATGCGAAAACAATTTTGCCAGCTACTCCTCAGACAGAAAATTAGTATCTAGCATATATAAAGATTTAAAAAAATTAGACTCTCCCTCCAAATGAAAGATCCAATCAGAAGGGGGCAGTTGAAATGAATAGATGCTCAACGCATTCATTGTTACTGGCCTTTAGGAAAAATGCATATCAAAACAATACTGGGATTCCACCTCACTCCAGAAAGAATGGCCATCACCAATAACTTCAAAACAACAAATACTGGTGAGGTTGTAGGGGAAAAAGAAACTTTCTTTATTGTTGGTGGGAGTATAAACTAGTACAACCACTATGGGAGTCAGTATGGCGATGACTCAAAAAATTAAAAATAGAAAATGCGTTTGACCCAGCTGTACCTCTTTTGGGTGTCTTCCTGAAAGATTTAAAGATATCCTATTACACTGGTACATTCGTACCCATATTTATAATGGCACAACCCACAATAGTTAAACTTTTGAAGCAGCCTATAGGTCTTTCAACAGATGAATGGATAAAGAAAAAAAATATATATATATACTACTCAGTCATAAAAAAGATGAAATTTGAGTCATTTGTAAGAAAATGGATGCACTTTGATGCTATAATGCTAAGTGAAGTAAATCAGACACAGAAGGTTAAATATGGCATGGTTTCTCTTATATGAGAAACTCCAAATACAAATAATTTAAAGAAAAAAATAAGAAGGTAGAATTTGTGGAGATGGGACAGAGTAGAGGGAAAGGACAAATGAAAAGGTCAAGATGTGATATCTATATGTACCAATGCCCCAAGATGAATATATTCATTGTGTATCACAAACACATACTAATAAAAAAGAATATAAAAAGTGCACAAATGATTTGCAAATGTATTTATTGAAACAAGATATTCAAATGACCCAGAAATACATAAAAATATTCAAATCAAATGCAAATCAAAACCTCAGTGAGAGCTGGGCGTGGTGGCTCACGCCTGTAATCCCAGCACTCGGGAGGCTGAGACAGGCGGATCGTTGTGAGTTCGAGACCAGCCTGTGCTACAAAGTGAGCTCAAGGCCAGCCTGAATGGCATAGTGAGACCCTGTCTCAAAAACAGGGCTGGGGATCTAGCTCAGCGGTCTAAGCGCCTGCCTGGCAAGCGCAAGGTCGTGAGTTCAATCCCTGGTACCACAAAAAAAAACCACCCTCAATGAGATATGCCACACTCTCTAGCATAGTTATAATTTAAAAGATAATAACAAGTGTTGATCAATAGGTGAAGAATTTTGCACCTTCATATCTTGTTGATGGGATATGATGTACAGCTGCCCTGGAAAACTATCTGGAAACTACTCTAAAAATAAAACAAATGCTTACCAGATGACCCATCAGTTTTAGTCCTAGGAATAGTATACACCCCAGATAATTGAAATGACATAAGTGGATACAGCATTTCCAGGAATGGAAATGTATCCCAGCACTCTGGAAGGCTGAGGCAGGAGGATCACAAGATTGAACCTAGCCGGGGTAACTTAATGGCTTGGCGAGACTCTGTCGCAGATTAAAATGTGTAAAGAACAATGCCGAAGATGTAGCTCAGTGTGAAGGCCCTGTGTTAAATCCCTAATACAAAAATTGCAAATAATTAACCTTAAGTGCACATATACTTTCACCCATAAATTCTGCCTCTGGTAACATATTTAAGTGAAATACATTAAGGCAAGAATATAACATGTATTCTGTTATATAATATATAATGTTCATTGAAATGCTGTATAGTAAAATTAGAAACAACTAAAATTATCTATTAATAGGGAAACAAGTTTTGATAGAATTTCTATTAGGAAGACCCAGGTCTTGTTAAACAGGATATCATGTTGCTGGGCCCATGGCCCTATACCTTCTTTATTTTCCCCTTTCTTTGGAGATGGAATGGACAGACCAGGACAAATACCTAGTTTTCTCACCCCGCGGTCCAATTCCCAGAAGATGAACCACGGATTTGAAGCAACAAGGAGAGAAGGTGTGATGTTTGCAAACTCCGGATCAACAATTCCCCTCTGTTAGAGGCTATGCAGAGTTGCTGCTGCCATGCTCTCTATGGCAACTGGGGAAAGAAAGATGCCCCTCGGTGTCCTAAATGGGAGAAGAGAAAGGTGACTGGGAGCGCCCTGAGCTCACAATTTCACTTTCCCGAAGGAAAGTCAGTAAAAGAGTTAAGGGCAGTGCCCACCTCCAAAAGCCCATTCCCTGGGCCCTGCAGAAACAGACCTGCAGAGCCAGGTAAATCCCAGCACTCTGGAAGGCTGAGGCAGGAGGATCACAAGATTGAACCTAGCCAGGGTAACTTAATGGCTTGGCGAGACTCTGTCACAGATTAAAATGTATAAAGAACAATGCTGGAGATGTAGCTCAGTGTGAAGGCCCTGTGTTAAATCCCTAATACAAAAGAAAAAAGAAAAGAAAAGAAAAAGAAGCAGGAACTCCTGGTATCCACTCTTAAATCCCTATGAAAGCCTCCCTAATTTAGGGCTCAAGCTGTCTGTCAATTTGCATACTCCACATTTAATTAGAGGGCTGCAAACAATGTGGGCTAATGGACTGTGCTTACTTTATTTTATTTGGTACTGGAACTCAAACTCACGACCTCGCACTTGCCAGGAGGGTGCTGTACCACTGAGCTATATCCCTGGCCCATGGACTCTTCTTAGAATTGGGTGGTCTTAGCTTCCTTTGGTCCTGAAATTTCTACCACACTGCGATGAGTCTGAGTAAAGCCTGCCTTATAGTTGGTGTGGAGGGACCTGAACTGAGTACCTCTAATATATCTAAGCAAGGGTTTGGAGGGTCTTGTGCTGGCAACCTGGTCCCTGTATGGGGGACCGTACGGTGTTGAGGAGGTGGCATCTTCACAGGAGGGGTCCAGGTGGAAGGTAAATATCATAATTCAGTGCGATGCTACCCTCAAGAAGGGAATAGTGCTGTCTCACGGGGCTGGGTCAGGGCTCAGGGATCTGGATTAGTTCCCCAGAGAATGTGCTGTTACAATTGAGCCTGGAATCTCCCATGGGTCCCCCTACTTGCTAGAGTCCGTGCTACGTGATTCATCTACCATAAGCCCTCACCGCGGGTCCCTCACCACCAAATGCCAGTAACATGCTCCTTCAGCACTGCAAGAGAAACAAACCCCTTTTGTTTACAGATTACCCAGCCTCAGGTAGCTTGTTATAACAACACAAAATGGACTAAAACAATCAATCATTCAAAGGGAAAGATGTCCATAATATATTAGGTGGAGAAAAGCAGCTGTCGATGTTAGGAGAATGATATGCTACTCCGTCTGGCTGCGTTAATCATTTCACTGTGCCCATGTGTATCAAGACATAATGTTGTCCACCTTAAACATATACACTTGGGAAAACCAAAAAATAGTATATATTGTGATTTCACTGTTTATATTAAAAGCATACAAGTATTTACAGGGAAAAAACATTTTGGTGGATGTGCAACCAGCCTGATAGCAGCAGTGATTAGTGGATGGTATTTCTGGAAATGATGTTTATTTTCTTTTACACATTTCACTAATTTTCTGCAATAAGCATGTGTTTTATTTTATTTTGGTTTTGAGCATGTACTTTATAAAGAGAAGAAATTATTTTTCAAAAAATGCCACTGTGAAAGGATCAGGTAGCAAGTATCAGTCTCAACAGGTAGAGGAAACTGGGAGGAAACTGGGAGGCCAACAGGACCGGCAGGAGAACAGAAAGCACAAGGGTGATTACAGACTGCAGGGCACAGGGCCTCACTAGACGCTGGGGTTGTGTCTCCTCCTGTGTTACATGGGGGGACTGGAAATTGGGATGGTAAGTGGAGGAGTTGTGGGCTGAGTTGTGTTCCCCTCGTTCCTATGTTGGAAAACCCCCCTCCCTTTCTTTAGAACCTGACTCCATTTGGAGACAGACCCTTTAAGAAGGTGGTTAAGATAATGTTATGTGCGTGGCCCCCACTTAATATGACTGGTGGCCTTATAAGGGGGAGTTTGAGTACGTGGAGACACCAGGGAACACTCACACACGGAGAAGGTGACCTTCTGCATGCCAAGAACAGCCTCTGCTGAATCTAAACCTGTGAACACCAGAACTTTGGACCTGTACCCTACGGAACTGTGAGAAATAAATTTCAGTTGTTCAAGCCACCCAACCTCGTTATGGTAGCCTTGGGAAACTAACTCCAGGAGAGTCACAATTTTAAATTTTTTGAATGTTGGAATGTGTAAAGAGCTCAGCTAAATGTTTTCACATATACTGTCCTTTTTTTAACCTTCATTCAGAATACAAGTGTTTCATAAACAAAACTTCAAACAAGTTGTATCTACTTATGGTTCCACATAATTATAGGCCTCCAAGTTTCATTTCATTTCAATACAGAACATAAATTTATCCAATTAAAAATAGGTGCTTTAGCAAATGATTCATCCTGAAAGTTGAAATATTCTAAAATGCAATTATAGAATTGCAGCATTAATATTATATATGGTCTGAAGGCTCACTGTTTAATTTGTTCAGTGCCTCCTGTGCCTATGATAAGATAAATTTCAGGTTTCTCTGTTTGCAAATCATGTTTCCAATAACTGCATTTTGGCACTTCATTTCATAAATAATTGATTAAAGTTATTCATAAGCACACAGAAAAATTCTCAACTTGTTAGGCATAAGAAAAATATCTAATGTCACCCAGACTTGAAAAATAAATAAATAAAAGTAACTCACAGGCCAGAAAAAAAGTCACCCAAAATATCATTATACACTAGAATAGATAGAGTCATACTACTAAGTATTGGTAAAGATATGGTGCAGTGGAACCCTGCATTGCTGGTGGGAATGTAAAATGGTACAGTAACTGGCAAACACTACAGCGTTACCTTATAAAATTGGATTCATTACCATTCAACCCAGAAATTCTACCTTTGAGTACTGTATTTACCTAAAAGAAATAAAGATATAGTACAAAATAGTACATGAAGGTTCATAGTAGTGTTATTCATAATAGCTCTAACTGGAAACATTTCAAATGTCCTATTGAATGTACAAACAAAGTATAGCATATCCATACCACAGAAAATCTCCCAAAAATAAAAAGAAAGGAAACAGCAATGTAGGCAACAATGTGAATGCATCTCAAAAAATATTAAGAGAAAGAATTCAATCACCAGAAGCTCCACCCTATGTAAATCTCTATGTAACATGCACTTGAAAATTTACTGTCATATGTAAAGTGAAATTTTATTGTCATATGTAAAATGATAGTGACCAGAAGCAGATGAGTGTGTTCTAGGGCCTGAGTGAGGAGATGTGATTGACCATTGTGTTAGCTTTCCATCACTGTAACAAATGCCTGAGATAAATCCATCTATAAAGAGAAAAGGTTTATTCGGGCTCAGGGTTTTGCAGGTTTTAGGGCATGATCAGTTGGCCCCGCTGCTGTGGGTCTTGCATATAGTGGGGCAAAGCTCCTTACTTCACTGGTGGGAAGTAAAAGGGAAGAAAGGAAGAGACTAATGCCCCGTAGTTCCCTCTCGGGGCATGCCCCAAATGACCTGAGACCTGTTAGATGGTCCCATCTCCCAGGAGCACCCCAGGCCAGGGACCAAGCATGTAAAACATGGAGCCAAAGTATAGCAAACACATACAGCTTTGGGGAGCTTTCTGAGGTGGAGAATTGCTCTGTCTCTGGCTTGTGTTGATGGTTAAATGACTGTCTACAATCGCCAAAATTCACCTGGGCACTTACAATGTAATATAAGAACTACCTTGATAAACAAAAAAGGGAGGAAAAATTTTCAACTAATTTTGAACAGTACACAACCAAACTCGAGGGGACTTGCTTATAAAAAGTTCAAAACCATGATAAAACAATTGTACTGGTTGACAGGATAGATACTCAGAACCTCAAGTGTTTTAAGTATTTGTCATCTAATTGATGGCAAGCTGCAAAAACAAAGCACACTAAGCCACACTGAAGTACATTCTTGTATTTAACATCAACACTATCACAGGATTTTGTATTTCAGTTAAACTGTGCGTCTGTAAAAATATTTGTGAAATTTGGCAACTGCAGTTTTTTCTCTTTTGTAAAATGATAGTGACCAGAAGCAGATCGGTGGTTTATTTGGGGGGTGGGGGAATGGTACTGGAGATTGACCCCAGGGCTTTGTGCATGTTAGACGCTCCACCACTGAGTTACATCCCTATCTTTTTTATTTTTTTGTTTTGAGACAGAGTCTTACTAAGTTGCTCAGGCTGGCTCCGAACTAGTGATCGTCCTATCTCTGCCTGCTAGATAGCTGGGACTACAGGTGTGTGGCACCATGCCTGGTTTTAGGCACAGACTTCTTAAAATGACTTCGAACTTTAAAAGTGTGTGTGGATGCATTTCAAAAAGTTGTGCTTTTTCACACAATTTGTGAAATTGTTGCAGGCAACCAAGTTAGATAGAAATATTACGGCAGTCAGATAGGACTGGGCCCTTGAAAGAGCCAGTGCAGAAGCCCAGATACCTTGCAACTGTGCAGGAGACAGACACCTCGGATGTGCGCCAAACTTCAAGACAAAAGATCAAATAAATGCACCACATCCTAAGGATAAACATCAGGGATTGATATTCTAAATAGATCTCTGTCACCCTGAGGAAGCCAAAAGGAGCCACTAACCCAACCCCCTACAGCCAAAGGCCCCGTTCTGTATTCTTGCCCACTTGCTACGTGACTTGCTTCCCCATTTGTCCCCGATTTAATCAATTTTACCTGAGCAATTATACTCATAATCTTATTAGTTGGAGTTATGGTTTGTATATAGATGGCCCTCCCAAGCCTCATGTAGTCACTGAAGTGGCTGAATCTAGCATTTGTGATTGACTCCCTGTCTAGTGCTGGGATTGGCGGTTCTGCACCCAGAACCCATTGAGTTCTGCACCCGCCCAGGGGTGGAGCCGACATACAATGTAAGATTGGAATGGGGGCGTGTTTTCCTTTTTGGCGCGGTTTGCTCTTGCCGCTTGCAGCCGCCATGAATGGCTGCCCCCTTTTGCTCTGGCTGCTGCCTTGTAGTGTTGCCCCAGTGCCATGCCAACCTGCCTTGGAGTCAGCTGATTATGGACTGAAACCCCCAGAAACTGTAAGCTAAATAAACCTTTTCTTCCCTAATTTTGGGTGTCAGGTGTTTGTCTCAGCAACAAGAGAAAAGTAACCAAGACAGTTGGCCATAGTTCCGTCCCACCTTATGCCCACCTTGCAAGTTCCCATTTTGGACTTGCCTCACTTTGTGGTTTTGCTCTATAAAAGTCCCTAGAAAAGACAGAGTCTTTGGCAACCCACTTAGGACCCCTTCTGTCTCTCACTCAAACAGAAGCTTTCTTTCTCTCGATAAATATATTCTGCTCTTAATCTCCATTGTTCCTAAAGTTCATTCTTCGATTTTAGAGAACACAAACTCGTACCAGACATCTAGTAGGTTGGAAGTTTCTTTCCCCTATGTCAAAATCATTACAGCCCACATGATGATGGGAAAAACTGTCAACAAACGTTACGCCAAATGTCCTATCTTCATTAACTTTCTTGGAAACATATTGAGAACTTAATCTTTCATAAAATGTTTACTTTGTAGTTTTTGAAAGTGAAAGAAAAGAGGCATAGGTTACTGACCAGTCACTCTCCAGATTTAAGGTGGGAGCTCTCTTTGCTGAGTACGCCTCTCATGACTACAGGATACAGCTATGGCAGAAGCTGGTGCTCTTTCAAACCCTTCCACTTTCTTTTAGATAAAAGTTTGCATATGGTGAAAGGCAGAGATTGTGTTTTCCTCATAGGTTTTATCAAGTGTATATGACTCTGTTACCCATGCCCAAATAAAGAAAGAACATTCCCATCATTCCCATCATCCTCAGTTTTCCTTTTGATTAATCCCTATCCCCATAGGTGATGTGTGTTCGGTTGCCACAGATTCATTTTTAAACTTCATATAAATGGAATCATACAGAATGAATTCTTTTGAGTCTGGCTTCTTCACCACAACATTGTGATTGTGAGATTCATCAAATTGTTACATATATTACTCATTCATTCTTTTTTCAATTTTTCAATTGCCAGATAGTATTATATTTACCACAATTTATTTATCAGTCTTCCTATTGATGGACATTTGTGTTGTTTTTGGTTATTTGCTATTATGAATAAAGTTGCAATAAATGTTTTCATGTAAGACTCACAGATATGTACTTTCATGTTTCTCATTTTTTAGTTTCTCTTTTTGTTAGTATATGTTTCCAACACATAATAATTACATTCATCTTGAGGAGTGGGTACATACACATATCCTATCTGCATCATTTTTACCTCCCCTTCTTCTTCTGCCTGACTGTATACCTCATTCCCAAAACCCCCTTCCAGCCCCACAAATTCTACCTCCCTAGCTCCTTCATCTATCTTTTACTTTTTTGTTTGTTTGTTTGTTGTTTTTGAGACAGGGTCTCACTATGATATTCAAGCTGGCCTTACACTAATGGCAGTCCTCCTGCTTCGGCCTCTGAGTGCTGCAATTGTAGGCATGTGCCACCACATATGGCTCATTTTGCTTTTTTGGAGGGTTGGTGAGTACTGGAAATTGAACTCAGGACCTCATGATTGCCAGGGA
The DNA here is from genome assembly GCA_004365215.1 of Cuniculus paca. NCBI lineage: Eukaryota > Metazoa > Chordata > Mammalia > Rodentia > Cuniculidae > Cuniculus > Cuniculus paca. The sequence goes on from RJWT010018153.1 coordinate 9,804, forward strand.
GGAACTGTGCTGCTAAACTATATCTCTAGACCAATTTTGCTTTTTAAATTATCTATTTATTAGGCTTATATAAAAGAAACTACAAGATGCTTAACCTTGTATGAAGAATTTATTTCATTTAGCATTATGGTCTCAAGGCGCATCCATTTTCCTACAAATGACTCTAACTTATCTTCTACCAGTGAGCATTTATATATATACATCTCATATTTTCTTTATTCATCTGCTTTCAAGAGTTAGCTATTAAAAAAGATTTAGCTATTCAGAGGTGTGCTGCTATAAACACAAGTATGCATGTATCACTGTAATACTATGTCTTTAGGTAGCTGGGTCAAATAGAGTTTTTATTCTTTGGTTGTTTTGAGGAATCCCTATATTGATTTCCATAGTGGTGGTGTTGGTTCACATTCCCATCAACAGTGAAGAAGTGTTCTCTTTTTCCCATAACCTCAGCAGCGTTTGTTGTTTTTTGAGTTCTTGACGCCCACCGTTCTTTCTGGAGTAAGACGGAATCTCAGTGTTGCTCTGATTTGCATTTCTCTAATGGCCAAAGATGCTGAACATTACTTCATAGACCTATTGGCTATTAGTACTTTTTTGGAGAAATGTCTATTCATTTCATTTGCCCGTTTTTTGATTGGGTCTTTTATTTGGGGAATCTAATTGTTTTTTGAGTTCTTTATGTATTCTAGATATTAGTCTTCTGTCTGAGAAGTAGTTAGCAAATTGTTTTCCCATTTTGTAGGCTGTGTCTTGATTTTATTGGTTGTTTCCTTTGCTGTGCAGATTTTTGAATTTGACATAATCCTGTTTTTTTGGTTCTTGCGCGATTGGGATTCTGCTCAGGAAGTCCTTGCCTATGCCCACATCTTCAAGAGTTTTGCCTTTTTCGTCTTCCCGCAGGTTCAGTGTTTGTTTTAATATCTAGGTTGTTGATTTATCTTGATTTGATTTTAGTGCAGGGTCAGAGATACCCGTCTAGATTCACTCTTCCACATGTGGATAGCAAAAACCTAGGAGAAGAGCTCTGTGTTGAAACTTGAGTATAACTTGTAACTGCCAACAGTTTTTCTGAAGTAAGTCTTGCATTTTACATCTGGACCTACATCTGAACTTGACAGTGTATGAAAATATAAAGGCAATGTACAAACTTTTCATTTGCTCCAAAGTCTCACCAATGCTTCTGCTATTGGCCTTTAAAATTTTTTTAGTTATTTTGAAGATAATATTTCATTGTGATTTTATTATGCATTTCTCTGATGACTTGTAAGGTGTTCTTACCTCTTACAGCTTCTTTTGTGAAGTGTTACTTGTCTTTTGCTCATATATTTGAGTGAGGGTTGTTTTTTTTTTTATCATTTTTTAAATTGACATACAGGAGGTGCATGCACACTGTGGAAACAAATCCTTTGTTAGATATATGGGTTACAAATTTTTCACCCAGACTGTGGCTTGCCTTTTCATTTTCTTAATTGTATCTGTCAAAGAGTAGAATATTGATGAAGTCAAATCAAATTTTTCTTTTACAGTTAATGCTTTTGTGTTCTCTCTACAAAGAGTCATTTTTAAAAAGTTTTATCTGATGAATAGAAGATTTTAACTTTCCTGAAGTCTTAGTGTATATTTTTTCTTTTAAAGTTAGTATATTTGTATATTTTCTGAGAGATTTTTGCCTAGGCCAACATTGTAAAAGCACTGCCTTATTTTTTTTTAGAAATCCAATAGTTTTAGTCTTACGTTTGAGTATATGATTCATCTCAAATTACTGTTTGTGAAAAATGTGACATAAGGATTGGTTAATTTTCTCTATATTAGGCAACTTATTTAATGACCCTGAATCTCATTTACATATTTGCAAAATGATTAGCGCTTGCCTCGGAGAATAGATACTGAGTTAAATAAGTGAACAGTATTTAGCACATAGAAGGTGTTGAACAATGAACAAGGCATTTGTAGATAATGGATGCACCTCAAAGCATATGTTAAGTGAAATACATCAGACACAGAGGTTTAAATATTGCAAGATTTCTCTTATATAAGGAACCCAAAATATAAATAAAGAGCAGAGTAAAAGATAATAGGAAGTAGGAGACAATTTTTAAGTGGGAAGAGAAACAAGAGGTGAAGGATGCAGGAAGGAGGGAAGGGAAAAGGGATAAAGAGAGAATTGAAGAAAAATAGACATAGAGTTTTTGTAAATGGGAAGGGGAACAAGAGTTGGAGAGAGCAGGGAGGGGTGGGAAAGGGGAAAGGACGAAAAAAGAACTAAGATGTATTATATACATACACAAACTCCCCATCATAAATATAATCATTGTGTACTGCAAACATGTACTAATGAAGGAAAAAAAGATGTTGAACAATGTAGCTCAAACACGATCATCTCCGGTATTTGTGGATGCCTCTACAAAAGTTTTCCTGCCTATGTTTTTCATGCTTTTATTATAGGGTAAAATCCTCAGTAGTAATACAAATACTCATAACAACCTTTTGGGAACCACAGTGAACCCAGTACTTCATATATATCCAAGCAAAACTTGGAGGACTGTGGTCTTTATTTGGAAGATAATGCTGGCTGAAGACCAGAAGTAACTTGCCCAGGAAAAGGCCAGGAAGTGGTAAAACTGGTATTACAAATTAGATTCAAGTTCAAAGCTCACATTCCACCCACTACATGCCTTTGATTTAATTGGCCTGACACTTGTGTTTAATGTGGAGTCTGGAGTCCTTTGAACGTGTTGTGAGTAGCACTTCGAGATAAACCGCAGTCTCTGCTGTTGGCTATGCCATTTTCTAGCCCCTCTGTACTGTGATGCTGCTGTTGTGTCAGTGGTCTGCAAATGAGCCTTAGGGGCCCTCTGACCTCCACGTACATCACCTCACATTGCCTCTGCTGGCCATCCGTGGTTCACATCCAGGAAGTACTGTCCTTTGGGGAGTGTTTGGGAATGCGCAAGTCAGGGGACTGCATTTTGGACCTTCTGGTGCTTGGTGGGCAGGGCTCAGGGGTGGTAAATGTCCTGTCACGCATAACCCATAATTCAATCATTTGGCCCAAAATGCCAGTGGTGCTTCCCCAAAATGTTGGCTAAACGCTAACTTAAATCCCAGTTCAAGTCATTTCCTCTATGAGGCTTTCTCTGCCCTTCTGGGCCGCAAGTCATCTCTCCTACTGGTGTGTACTGCTCAGCCTTGCCGCCCCTCTGTAGATGTGCCCCGTGTTCTCTGCTGTCCTCTTCTTGGGGGTGCAGTCCCTCTGTCAAAGCACCCTGGAGACTTCAGGAAGCAAGTCTGCTGTTCACTGGTATCCAAGCACTCTGTGAGCATAACGCTTCATTTGCTGAGCCACTCAGTCAAAAAATGATTTAAAAAGGCTTCAATCAGTAGAGTTGTCGGAATTTCTTCAGGGGTTGTAGTGAGAGAGAAATGAACAGTGGCTTTTCTGCAGAATGAGCATAAATATGTATGTTTCAGATGCCTGGGAGAGGCCTGGGGAAGGGGCAGGCAGGATGGGGCGACCTTTGCTTGGGGGTCAAGGCAGCATCAGGGATCAGAGAGCTGAAACCTCTCTGTCAGCTCTCAATTCAGCACTCAGTTCTGCGCAGCGAGTCATCGTGATTCATGCACCAGGCCATTAATCCAGTAAGAACCCACTAAATGGGCAGACGAACAAAAACAGGAGGCCCTTTGGAGAGCCGTAAATTAGCTCTCAAAGCAGCTTTATATACTTGAAAGTGAAGGGTGTGCCAGGAGCACCGGGGAAAGTACCTGGAACCTTGGTTTCTAGTAGAAACCTGGGAAGTTTGATTGAACTGCTAATAAATTGAGGGCTTATTTTGTACAAGTGGCTGAGCTGGCATTGAGATGAATAAAAAGACCGTAGTTAATCTTTCAGGAGTTCAAAGATGGGTAAGAATAATTCCTGAGTCCTGATTTTCCTTCGCCTGCTCCCATGTCTGGTCCTGAAAACTCTCCTGTTAGTACCCTCCCTGGACTTTGGTCCTCTTGCTGAGGGTACCTTTCCCGGGACTGCTGATCTCTACCACAGCCTGCTACCTGGTTTTCCTGGCTACTCGTGCTCCATTCTTTCCCCTCCGTAGTGGTGCTGGGTACGGACCCTCACTCACACTGGGCAATCACTCTATCAGTGAGCTATGTCCCACTCTGGTCAAATGTCATACACCACCGGGGTCACCTTCCCCAAAAGCAGTCTGATCATATCACTCTGTGATGGGTGTTAAGCCCTGTCACAGCTATCTGTTGTTTTAAGGATAAAATTTACACACCTCGCCAAGGTCCTTTGCGGTCATGGCCCTGTTTGCCTCTGCAGCTTTTTCACAACCAACTTCTCCACTTCAGACGCTGTGACCCTTTGGTGAGTTCTTAAACCTCTGCATTCCCATCTGCTCCTCCTATGATGTGCCCCAGCCCCTAATCCTGCTAACCAAACGTTCAAGGTACCCCCCTCCATTTCTTTCCCCGTCCCCTGGGTAAGTGGCACCTCCTATTTTTGTTTCCCACACCTGCACTTTCCCACCCATCACATGCACCTTATCAAATCCCTACTTGTCTCCACGGACTTTGGCTGTCTCAACTAAACCGCAAGAGCTATATCTGATTCGTCTTTGCCTGCTCAGCACCTAGAAGAGCGCCTGGCACCTGCTAGATGCACAATAAGTGTTTGCTGACTGCATTTGAATGAGTGCCTATGCAAGGTCAGAATAAACAAGACAAGAAGGGCGTATTCAGGGACGACCGTAATGTGCATTTATCTCTATGTAATCTCTGCTTTGCTTCTAATATTGCACTTGGAAAAACTGTCATGGACAATTGAATGCCTTATTGTTCCAGAATGATGGATGACAGTGGTATGATCTTAGAAAAGAGATGAAGTTTGCTATCTTTGAGGAATCGAAATACAAGTCTCTAGTAAAATTCTGCCTCCCAAATGATATGAACACTCATGTTTAAATGATCTATGCATAGAAGGTCTATGGTTTAATAGGTTGAACAATTTGGTTAAATACTTGAGTTTGAACTTCATGATTTTAGTAAACAGTGTGTCTTACATTTGATTCGGTTTTCTTATTTGGACTGTGTATCAGTTTCCTCGGGCACCATAACAAATTACCAGAAATTTGGTAGCTTAATAAACCAAACGTTAGGGCTGGGTTTGTAGCTCAGCGGTAGAGCACTTCACCAGCATGCATAAGGCCCTGGCACTAAAAAAAGCAAAAACAAAAAACAAAACTTTCTTCTCTCATAGTTCCAGAAACCAGAAGTCCAAAGTCAAGGTGTTGGCAGGCTACACTCCTCCTGAAGGTTCCTTGCTTCTTTCAGGTCCTGGTGGCTCCAGGTGTCCCTTGACTTATGGCTGTGTCACTGCACTCTGGTTGTCTTCGTGGGACCTCCTCCTTTTCTGCTCATGTAAAGGCACTTGGCACTGGATTAACATAATTACCTGGGTAACCCAGAATGATCTTATCTTGGGACACTTAATCACATCTGTGAATACTTTTTTTGTAAATAAGGTCATATTTACATGTTCCAGGGATTAGGATGTGGATTTGTTTGGAGGCAAAGCTACACTCACTCCTCAACCAACAGTAATAGTCATTTTGAATACATTTGTAAAGGCCATGGGGATAGAATTCCAGTTCGTATGATTATTTTACCTTTAATGTAAATAACCATTTCAAAGTGCTTTAGAGCGGTCTTATATGCTCATTTTGGAGGGGCCTGCTACCAAATGAGCATGTAGTACTAATATTAAATGGGGATTCCACCTACTGGATGCTAAGATTTACAGCTGGCAGAGCTCAGAGGTAACACTGAATGCAGAAAAAGGTAATAACCCACAGCAGCACAGGTAATAAACCTGAGTACGCAGTACTTGTTGCACATTTGGAAATGTAAAACAGCTCTTTGAATACGGCTCTGGTCCCACTCCAAGCCTCAGTTTCTTCACCTGTCAAGGTGTGAATTCACTGGCTTGTTCCTTTATTTACTGAAATGCTAGATGGTAGCGGGGATGCAATGACGAGCAAGTATGAGCATAGTCCTTTACAAGTAATAATTCCTTTCGTAGGATTGTTGCATGGATTAAATGGAATAATTCAAATAAAGAATCTGGTATAGTACTTATTGGTATTTGCTCCAAATGCTTAATTACACAGGCTGTATTGGACTTGGTCTTATTTGGTGAAAAGCTCCAACTTTTTGGGACACAGCTGTTGGTTGTTACTCTTTGCTGTTTATGCCGGCCTATAAAAGTTCCACACCACTTCCCCTACTTTGGATCTGAACAATTACTAGGTCCTTGGAATTTCAAAGCAAAGAGAAGGAAAGTACCTGGAGGCACACTTTCATTTTCCTCCCATTTAATTTTGGATTCCCCTTGGTTGGTCCTCTACAAGAGGTATTTTTTTCATTGTTTGACAGTACTGAATATCTTTTACGTATTGGATAATGTACTAAATGCTGAATGCACAGAAACAATCAACTATGTCCCTTGAGAAGCCAAGGAGAGTACAAATCCAAACTCTAAAAATGGACCGGGCCGATGCCAGTGTTTCCAAGAGTATAAAAAGAAAGACATTCTTCAGTGAATGCTTGGGGCACTGTCAAAATCTAGATCTCATGCTTTTTATAAATTCAAATACAATCCTTTCTTGGCCTTTTGGCTAAGACAAAGTGTAGTGCATGGTCTTATCAATGTAATATCTGCCACATCCTCTATCCAAGGACAATATACATGAGGTGATAGAAATGCTTACCCTGATTTAAACATTATACAATATTTTCATGTATTCAAGTGCATAGTACCCTGTTAATATGCACACATTTTAATTTTCTACTAACAATAAAAAAATTAAAAATCAAATGCAACCGAGTGTCACAAGAGAATGGGATTTTCCTTGTCCTCATCATCTGGCCATCAGCTTTTTGCTTCCATCTGTGTTCACTAGTATTTCAACTGAACTTCTAATATGCTGAGAAGGAAATATTGCTAAGCTAGAAAGAAATTGAAATATGTTTTTCAAAACTACCTTTTTCAACATTCAAAGAATTTTAAGAAATGCACCATTTGCCTCAGGGAAGATGATTTAAATGATCTATCCTGTGATAAGTTGGTGACTGGAAGGCTGATACATGAGTCAAAGGCATTGTTTTTCTACATTGATGCTTCAGAAGAGGAAGCCAGTTAGGGGACTATTTTCCTCCCTAACATTTTATCCCTGCTGAAATAAGTCAAAATACCCAGTGTTCTTTGTCTTCAAAGGTGACACTGGTGCCAGCACGACTGTCAGCTGCTGTGAGTCCCCAGCTCTGGAAGCAATGTCATGGTGCTTTAACTTGCTTTTCAGTTTGCGCAGCATGTCTTTGAAGCATTGCCTCAGCTCATCTCTTCCACAGCTCACTGTTCAGCCAAATTGCACTATTTCAGCAGGAACTCAGCGAAATACTTAAAAGCTAGTGGGTCAGTCTTCTCCTTGTTGAGGATTTAAGCCTGTGCTCTTCAAAGCATGGTTCTCAGAGAGGCGGCATCCACATCCCCTGTGTGCACGTTACATTGCAGATTCCTGTAGCTCATCACCACAGCACTGGGTTCAGAGACTCTGGTACCAGATCGGCTCGTCTGCACTTGAAACAAGCATCTCTGGTGGCGAAACAAGCATCTCTTCCTATGGACTGATGGTTAAGACCACTGAAAGAGGACTTTTGCATGCTTTGCTCGAGCCCTGTGTCTTCATCTACATATCCATCTTCTGCAGAAGCTCATTCTCGGGAATACACTGCTCTTTTTTTTGGCTTTTAATTTTGAAATAATTACAGACTTGCAGGAAATTGCAAAAAAAAATACAGAGTGGTCCCATATACCTTACATTCAGTTTCTTCAATGGTGCCATTTGGCACCATTTAAGACAATCTCAAAGCCAGGAAATTGACATCGGACATTGGAACGATCCTTGTTTATTCAGGTTTCACCAGTTTTATGTGCCCCGTGTGTGTGCACTGTAGTCCTATTCACTTTTATCACATGTGTAGGGGAGCATAACCCCCATAGCTAAGCTGCAGCACTGTCCATTCCCACAGGGGCCCTTATAACCATGCTTAGCCCGTTCCCTCCCCATCTCTGGCCCTCGCGGTGACTAATCTATTCTCCTTCTCTATAATTTCACACTATCATTTTAAATAGCATTTTAATAGCCTTGAGGCAACCTCCAAACATACTGCGCTTCCTGCCTGGACTGTCCAAGTTATCTCTCAAGATACCAATTAGTGTTTTTATTAGTGCTCTAGTTACAAAGTTGCATAAATTTTTAGTGGTCTGACTACAATCCTAATATTCCTAAAAGCATTCTTTGTAGTGTATAATTTTGCTGAGTATGTGGTTTTTCAGCAATATCTATTCTGTGTCACAGGAGAAATATTTGCATAATGGCTGAAACATAATAGAAGTTTACTTATTTGTTTATTTTTTATTACTAACAGAAGAGTCTAAGGAAGATGTTCTGTCTAGCAAGCATTTTTATTTTTGTTGTTGTTGTTGCTATCCTTACTTAGAAACTTATAAAAAACATGTTCTTTGTTATTGGCTTAGTCCATGCTTTGTTACTAAAACAGAATACCTGGGTCTGGGTGCTTTATAAAGGAAAGAGGTTTATTTTGGTTTATGGTTCTGGAGGCTGGCAGGTCCAAGGTCAAGGCACAACATCTAGTGGGAGTTGGTAGGGATTCATTGTAGGTCAGAGGTGGCAGAGAGCATCACATGCAAAGAGGGATGCATAGAGGAGAGACAGCCAATTGGTTTTATGACAGACTCATTCTTGAGATAGCCCAACAGCCCATTAATCCATTAATCTCTGGGGGAATTAATTTATGCCCTAATATCTCTTATGAGTTCCACTTCTTAATACCTCACAATGGGCATTAACTTTCAACATGAATTCTGGGAACATTCAAACCATAGCAGCTATTAACTTTGACCCGGAACTCTAACCTCATTTAAAAAAAATCATAGATTGAATTCTGTACTTTTTCATCTTAACAGAGAGTACATACCATGAATCAGTCAACATTACAGAGCATTTTTAATCACTTTGGCTGTTAAGATACTTCTAAGCTACTGTGACAGTCACATTTTATACAACACATCCTTCCCATCACCACTGCTCACATGCTTTTCCACATCCTGGGG
>RJWT010018154.1:0-19009 GCA_004365215.1 Cuniculus paca
GGAACAGAACATAATAATCTTTTTTGACGGAATCACTGACAGCTAGCATGCATTGTAGTAGTGGATAAGAGCCCCAAAACATAAGAAACCAAAGCCAAAGAAAAATCAAAAGGGTTTATATCAAATTAAAATATCCCCACTATGTAAGAGACACAATTTCCCACTATTTCCTTGATTAAAATTGAACTTACAAGCTCTGTTATTTGGATGCCTAAATAATAAGTAATATAAATCTGGATTTATTTTCTTACAGTTTCTGATTGTTAAGTCATGATCTACAAAGTTGCTAATACAAAACATATTGGTTAAATGTTTTCCTCTGAGGTAATTTTTCATCTGCTCCTACTGAACAGACTAAAGTTAGTAGCTAATGGCCACTAAGCCTTTTAGTGTTTCATCTGGAAAAATATCTTCATTTTATCATAAATGCACTCTAATCACTCAAACATTGGGCTGAGTTGTGGTACTGGGGACTTTAATCTGCGCAGTTGAAGAGGCTTGTAATTCCAGCTACTTGGGACAAAGGGGAATATCAAGTTTAAGTACAATGATACATGGTGGAACCCACTTGAAAAAGAAGATATTAAAACTTGCAGCCTTTATGAATTGCATTATAATTCACCTTTTTCTATTTATCAAAATAATTTCTCATGGAAAAGTAACTGCATTCATTATTACCTGGAAATATTTCTTGAGTTTTCACCAACATTTTTATGTATCTTGGGAATGATTATACATATGTGATGAAGATTCAGCTGTTCTGACAGAAGGATGAACCCTCCAAGTCCTGAAAGGAGGCTTTATGAATTTGACTGGAGAGGATAAAATCATTTTTATTTTCATTTTCAGACAATGAAGATTAAAGAAAAGAGTTTTTCAGACAATTCTCCTGAGTATTACCCAGATGGTATGAACAAGATTACCTCAGAGCCTAATATCTTTCAAATTCATTTTGTATTTTTATGTAAATTATGGGTGCCAGAAGTAAATAAAAAGTAGTTTATAGTGAAAACTCTAATATATGTCTTTGGCAAACCTTAAGGAGATAAAGCAAAAGAAGAAATACTGATTTCTGCCAAAACAAGAGGATAAAGATTGTACTTAACACTGAACATGCTTCTTCCTTTTCCTCTTTCCTTATCCAGTAAAAAAATCTAGTGAGGTATTTCATACCAAAGACTATATTTGATCTTTCTTGATATCAGCAAAAGTAATGAGATTTATAATTTCATCTCTGGAGAGAGACCAACTTGGACTGAAATTTTTACTCCATCCATTGCCTGCTGTGGATTTAGAAAATTATTTAACTTCTGTCATTTTAATTTCCTTATCTAAAAAGCAATGAAACTTTCAGGCAAATTTATTACTGAACTTTTATGTAAATTTTATAAGGCAATGCATATCTATATGTTAAATTCTAAATACATTTTTACTGTCAATATCTATCACCGTCTTTAATCCCAAGGAACATAACATATTTTGTGTCCTAAAGGGAAATGGCCATGGGTGTGAAGCCCACATTCATTCTTTAGAGTTTTTCTATGGATAAACTATTAGTTTTAATTGTATGAGTTTTATTATATTGAACAATGCATGGTTAACCAGAAAAATATCCCAAAAGTAAAGTATTGCATTTTTAATATCTATTGAGTGTTTATAAAAAAATGAAAATTTTCAGCATCAACTGTTTTTTTGTACACTAAGTCTAAAAAAGAACAACAGAAATAAATTCCCAATAATGAAAATACTGATAGCACTCTGCAAAAAAAAAACAAAAAAAAAGCAAAACAAAAAAACTCTTTACTTTGGTTATCACGTCTAATACAGTCTGCACACACGTGAACGGCATGTTCAATATGCATGCATTGTTCACACTGACAGCACATGTAATTTGCTCTCCTGGGCTTTTGTAGGATACACCTGACATCTCTGTGGTCTTGGTGTTTTGTCAAGAGGTTCTTATTATATTATGTGTGTTGTTAACAGGAACATAAAAATATCAATAAAATAGAGCATTAAAATTTTAACATGTATTGCATGTTTAGAATAAACAATATTTTCCCATCAGCTCTGTACTTGCTAATAAAACCTAAAAGATACATCAGAGGTAAATTCCTACATGAACTACAATGAAAATCCCAATAACACTCTATAAAAATAATATTTACTTCAATTATCATGTCTAAATATAAAAATATATAATATTGAGTGTGTAATGAGTAGACATCAACATTTTCACATCAGTTGTTGACTTGATTTCAAAACCTAAGAGATTACATCAGAAATTAAAAAAATATGCGAAATGCAATGTAAACACAAATGGAAGTCTACCGCAGAAGAAATTTTTGCTTCAACTGCCACAGCCAAGGCAGTGCTCACACATGACCACTGCATATTCCATGCATATCTCTCACTTTCACTGACGGCACAGGTGCTTAATTTCCATTTTTGTCACTTCTCTTCCTCTTTGTTAGGCATTTCCTGCTATGTTGTGCAATGTGCACTTAACATAGAAATAAGATAGCAATAAAATAAAATGTCAAATGTGTAATGAGTGCTTAGAATAGACATCAATATTTTCACATCAGCTGTGTACTTGCTTCCAAAATCTAAGAGATAGCAACAAAAATTTAAAAATATTATGTAAATGACAATGAAAATACCAATAGAACTCTACAACAAAAATAATCTTTGCTTCAATTGTCACAGCCAAGGCGCTTTTCACACATGAAAATTGCATGTCCCACACACAAGTATCACTTACATTGATAGCACACTTGTTTTGTTTTCCTTACTTTTCTTGTTGGGTGGAGTTGATATATGTTTGGTTTTCCTGTTGTATTAGGCCTTTGTAGTAGGCACCTGCCTGTTCACCTGTGAGTTCACCAGTGTGCTCCACAATTTTTTGTGTAGTCCTCTAGGCAGAAACATTTTGTTTTTCCTCTTTTGTAAATGATCACTTGAGTTTCAGCCCCAATCCTCTATGAAAATTCTCCATGATATTTTGCACTTGTTATTTTCTTTGTAAATTATCAAACTATTTATTCTATACAAGTAGGATCAAGTAAAACAATGTCTTGTGTTTCAAGTGACATAGTTGTAGCATAACTTCTTTTGATTTTGTTGAAGAAAATGTTCATCTTAAGCTTTTGTTTTGTTGAAGTTTCCCTATCAATATTTCCATCAAGTTGCAATGCTGATGTCAGCAGTATCAGTTTGTTTTTCTTTGATATATATAAGATCAATGTAAATCTTTCTGAAATTCAAAGACTGTACTATACAATTCTCTGTTTTGAAACATTTGGAATTTCTACCTTATTCCTGTATACAATTTCTGTGCTGATCAACCCATGCTCTGTTAGCAAATGTAACGTCAGTTGGAAACTGGTAAGTCAGTTGTTAAATGTCACCTTCTGATTGGTTTGGAAGGTGAGGAACAAGTTTGTTCACTACATCGTTAGGTTTATTATTATATGAATAAGGACCTAGTGGCTTAGTTCAAGGATAATTTTCTAATTTGAAAACATAATGTCTTCACGTCTATCAGGGCATAAGTTTTTATGCCATGCTGTGACCCATCACTATTCCATAAGTCTTTTACATTCCTGTGATTACCAAGAGAAATCCTTGCTAAATACAGCAGACCCATCAATGTGTTCAGTTCAGTTAGTGAGGTGTCCTAATAAATACATTTTTGAATATGGCTATCGGTGCATACAGAATGTTTTACTTGCATTGCAATTTTTGTGTATTTCACAGCATCTTCTAACATCGAATGGCAGTTCTGGCCATTCAATACAGTTTATACTGCCAAGATCCTCACAAAATTTTTAGACCTAGTTCTAACATTAGATCATTTGGCTGCATTTTGACTAACCAAATATGTGCTCATATTGCTGTTTTCTTTGTCATCTGAATCAAGGAGGTCTACATTCCCTGTGTCTGTATTAGTTAATTCTTGCTCCATTTCACTATCCCAGGAAATTTGGTTCACATAGCCAATGTCAAAGCCATCACTGTCATTATGCTCATCATCATCATTGTACCGACACCACTCTTCTATTATGAAAGCAGGTATTTTACCATAATGGAGTATCTTTATCATCTATGCATGAGTAATCTGATAATTCACTTTTGACCTCCTCTGAAACTTGCAAATCTTGTTTTTCATGTGCCATTGTACTCACCTGAGCTACTTCTACCATAAAAAGCAAAAGAAAACTTTTAAAAACTAAATCCTAGAGTGGTGTGGGTATATTAAACCCCTGTGATGCTCAGGTAAACACATGCAAAATCTGTTAGCTGTTGCATGCTAGTGAAACTGCTGCTTCAACAGTTTTGCACACATGCATCCACCTTGCCTTTCATCATACCAAATGGGTAAACACAACTATTGTTTCCTGTGTCCTTCAGGCCAAGTACTGAGATGCACAGCCACGTACTATTATACTAAATCAAAAATTCACAGTAGACATGTAAGAGATGGGTTTGCTGAGCCTAGTGTTGTGCTCCTTAAAATCTGTCTTCATTATTGATCATCTCCATTGAATCTTGGCCCTGTCTGGTACTATTTCATCATACATATATTCATGCAATATATTTTCAAACAGTTAACTTCCTTGATAGCATTAATTGAATTTTTATGTTTATTTGTTACATGAGTATGAGACAAGAAAATATATCAGTTCCCTAGTACTGTTGTATAAATTATCACAAACTTACTGATTTTAACTGGCAAATGTTTTCACCTATATTGTGTAAGTTCAGAAACCCAAAATGAGATTTCTTGAATTGAAACTAGGGTATCAGAAGGGCCAGGATTCCTCTAGGCAGTAGGTGAAAAATAATTTTCCTTGTCGTTTCTATACTTCTACATTGTATTTGCTGCATTTCTTTACCTAAGGCTCTTTTTCCCATCTTAAAGCCCACACTATAATATTGTCATATCTTTTATTCCCTCATATAGCATCCTCACCTCTTTAGTAGTTAAATTTCTATCCCAGTGGCACCCTTATTTAAATCCAGATTTGCCATATAAAATAACATTTACAGAGTCTGAATATTACATAATTGAATATTAGATAGTTGATAACTTTGGGGGATATCTATCTACAACCATCCACATTCTGTCTGCAAAAGCCACCCTACATGTGGAATGTATTAATCATCTCTGAACATCTGTAAAAGTCTCCTGACATTACAAAAGAAAATAATTTTTAAGGTCCAAGTTTTATTCAAGGGTCACAACCCCTCCAAAAACAGAAACAACATATAAGTAATCTAAATCAAGTAAGTAATCTAAATCAAGAGACGTGAGTGTCATTAGCTGTGACACAAATAATCCTGTAGTTTGAGAGTCTACTACATGAGTCAGTGGCTTTGTCCTCAGTTTTCAGTGCTTCAGGTTCTGTGCTTAACTTTCTTCCATAGCTAACTTTAAGACACCCTTCCTCTCCAAAGTGTACCCCACATTTGCCACTGACTGGATTTACTAACTTTATTTCCTGGTTAAAATAATTTTTAAAATAATACAATTTTCTTTCATTGTGTTGTTTGCCTGACTTTTTGTCAAAATCCAGAAGTATTTCTGCTGATAAAATATTCTCAAGACAGTTGCTGCATCTCCCTGTAAGTCATACAACCTTCCGATGTTTAGGAAGCTTATTCCTGTATAACCAGGATTCTGCTGAGATGTCTGAGAGGGAACATGAATTTCATCTCCAATCTTTTGAGCAGTAACAAAAGGAGGTGCAGCCACAAATGTGGCCTTTCTCCAGAGCTCCCTTCCCCTCCTGTCAATCTCCAAAGGATATCCCAGAGATAGAATACTCCTTTATCTTCTGCTTTGTTTCATTTCAGTTTTTTCAATTTATTTGTTTAGTCTTTGATTTTACTGTATGTAGATAAAATTTAAAAAGGTAGCACACTTTCAGTACTTTTCTTTACAACCTCCATGTTAAATATCTAACTTTGCTGCTTTTAATTGATTCTGTCTACATAAATGAAGGACTCAGAAGCTGAGATTTCCTTCATCATATAATTAATGACTCTGTTTCTCTAGTTTTCATTTGCAAGGTTGCCATTTATTTCTGATTCATTAACAGGAGAAACATTAACATTTATTTTTCTACTAAAATTCTATTTCAGAAAGTTTAGGTATTTGCTAAGGCCATATAGCCTTTTTAAAAAATGCTTCTCACTTCCTTCTTCAAACTTTCCAGTACTTTTAACACCAATATTTCTGCAACACATAATAAATATCTGCAAGAGCTATGTGAAGAATGGTTTAGTCTGAATGCTGGTCACACCCACACGTCCAAGTCTATCACCATACTGCAGCTGGCAGTAACACATAGAATGGGAAATCTCATAGCCTTCTGAAAGATAATAATGAAAAGATTTTACCACATTTAAATGACAAAAGGTGAACTAATATCATATTACTACAACAAAAATATGTAATTATTAAAGCTATAAGTGGTATGTATTTTTTATCTGTAATTTTTGGGAAATAGTCATGAGTAAGATAAGTACACATATTTATGCAGTATGTTTGCTCATATGTGTGTATATGCAAATATTCTATAGAAGTGTTTCATCATCGAGATTAAAACACTGATACTTAGGAACCCATATTAAATATACAATGATTTTTATGCTATAGGTTTTCTTACTCATCTAAAGGGACCATTTCAGTGTGAATAGATCTAATATACATTCAGATTAAATATATTCAACATTTTCCTTCTCACTACTTTCTTATGAAGGACAAAGCCCAACTAACTATTCTGCATGAATTCCTGTAGTTCTTCAATTTTATTATTACAGACAGCAGGACAATTTAACAATGCACTGCTAACTTACCAAACTTATGCAGTTTTATTCTAAGGGACCATGGGCATGGTTTGTCAGCAGGATCAGTCTGAATGTCACAATAATAAGCTTGCTGTGAGTCTTGATGTCTGGGAAAAAGAAAGTTGATTTCTTTAATCAACTATTAATTCAGTTATAATTTCAAGACATACAGATTCATTAACTATTACATGCTTGGCACCATGTAACTGTTTAAGATATTTTACTTCACCAAAAACACAAAAATCTTGGTCATAATAATTTAATTGCACAATGTATTAAGGTATCATAATATTATGGGAAAGTGAAAGGATGTAAGACATAAAAAAGGCAAATTTAAATTTTGAAGATAATGGTCAGGAAAGGCCTGTTTAAAAATACAATATTACAGAAAACACCTAGAGAATTTAGGCTACAAAACTATGTAAATACTCTTATCTGGCAATTTTACAAAGAATGATGAGCTGGTGCCAAAAGCAAATAGATCAGAGATGAGGTCAAGTATGTAACATGCTAAAAGTCATTAATTAAATGGCTTGGGACATGTATTCAGGCTGCTTGTGTAACTCTCTAACCTCATTCTATAATTCTAGGGAATGCAGGACCCTTTTTAATTTAATCTATAAAGATGCTAAGGACAATGAGAACACTTAATAATGATGCAACTTTTAAGGGGAACACATCCTGTTTAGGTGTAGTGACCATTTTTTCTCCCCATGTGGCTAATATATAAGCTTTCTGTACCTATGCTTGACAATGATTTCTTTCCAGAGAAATCAATGTGATTTCAGAATTAACAAAAGTGAAAAGAAGTCTGGAACCATGTGTTAAAATTCATTCTTAGGGCAGAATCTTTGTACAAATGAAAAGAATGCAAATACTCTAGACTTTTTGTCTGTGGAATGTCAGTGCATCTAAAGCATAATGTGTGAGGGAAAGTACGGTGTGTGCACTTCTCCAAGAGTTATGAAAATCCACTTACTGGCTTCCTAAAGCAGAAAATGGTATGATTCCCCTCTTCCAAAGCACTCTTGATGTATGAAAAGTACATTGCCCATATGGTCAATGGAGTCAACTTGGAAATTTGTACACAGAACCTTAAAATAATTACTAACAAAAAGGTAATGTTTTTACTTCTGGAAATTTATCTTGAAGGAGAAACAAGGAACTAAAATTGTCATAAAATTATTACCTTACATGTTATTTTAATAGAGAGAGTGGAAGAGACAGATATTTAGTGGATAAATGATTTAAAATACAATAAATATAAATGAAATACTCCACAGGAATTAAATATGTGTTTCCAAGGAATAAATGAATGTATATATCATATATACACACTGGTAATTTTGTATATAAAACACACCGCATACATAAATTTGAATATACTTAGATGTGTGCATGTTTTGTATAGCTTGGCTTTGAAATGTTCTCCAAAACTTATAAGCTAAAGGATGGGTTGTCAGATGATTTTGGGGGGACCATGATTAGATCAGGAAATCTCTATGTTCACATGGATTGACACACTGACTAGATCAAACTTTGATGACTTTATTGGAAAGTAATGGAAAGGAGATTTGGTCTAAATAAAGGACATGAGTCATGGGACCATGATAATGGAGACTCCAGCTGTTCCCAACAGAGACCATGAGACACAGTAAACCTTTCCTCCTTTAAATTGTTTATGTAAGGTATTATGTTACAGCAACAGAAAACTGACTACTACCATACAGTAAGTAACTCTACATTTGTGTAAGTACATTCACAAAGCACTTTTTTCTCTCTACATGCACAGTAGCACACGCATTCACAGAGGCGATATAATTTAATTTGAGTTTTGTAATCATTACTTTTATTCTGCAAAATTTCATGCCTTTCTGAAATTATTTCTAGGTAATTTAAAAAGTCTCTATACAAATTCCACTGATTAGTGAGATGCTTTATGTCAGTGATTTTAATGTATGAGGGAAAGTATGATGATGTTTTTATATACACAACAATGTAAGAAAGTCTTTATATACACAATTAATTTATTTTGTAATCCTGATAAAACTTTATTTGTCTGTGTGTAGGTACTCAAAAAATATTTTGCAGGCTAGGTATCCTGAAGCTACATGCTTAATCAAAGGTAGGCTTATTTTATAGTCCAGCAAAATCTTTTATTTGCAAAGACACAAGACCAAGTCTGAGCTTGAAGCCACGAGCTACTATTGTAGATTGAAGGCTATAATGGTTTCTTATGAGTTTCTCATAAAAGCAGGATCGTCTATTGAGTCCTTCTAATTAATTCAGGCAAATTGAGTATCATAAATTTTGCTAATAAAAATCACTTTTAATTTCTCGTAGCAATTAGCAAATTTTCAGTGAACAGCATATAGTCATACTGAAGTGCTTTTAGTGTGATTAGTTTTAAATGCCAATCACTGGTAAGCTATAGATTAGTGCATCTGTGGACCTTATAGAAGAAGCATAGATACCCTGAAACTTCAGTCTCGGGCATCTAACCTTCAAACTGTGAGACAGTAAATTCTATTATTTAATCTATTTAGTTTGTACTGCTTTGTAATAGGAACCTTAGTAAATTAATACAGTATCTCCAGACCTTGCTGGCTTTCTTCCTCAATACTATTTTACAAACTACCAAATATTTCTCTGCTTAATAACTGGGAAACGTGGCTTCACTCATTTTCCATTTCAAATGTAATGTGTCTTTATGAAGGAATTTATTTTAGATTTAAAACCCATTTCCTGTAAATCAAAATGACTGGAAGCAGCGTTTCCTGTCCGACATCATGTAAACTGGACACGGAGAGAAGAAAGCACACGTACAGGCTGAAAGGAGAGGGGGCTCGCACTTCTGCAGCTAGCGATTTGTTTGATTCCCGTTAGGAACCCGTATTACTGTTTTGTGGCGATAAAAGAATGGATAAAGCTGAGAAAAACATAGTTTTTATGGCCTGACTTGCAAACATGATTCAATCAAGCCTGGTTTATAAGAAGAAAAGCTAAAATTTGATTAGGTCAGGGTGGGATTTGGGAATAAAACTCTTAGCCTCATGATACTCAACTCCTTTCTTCTGTCTTGTAGTTCCACAAATTTAATGCCTGGGAAATCATTGAATAATAATTGTTGTATTCCTACATTCTGCAAAGGCATTAAATTTGCTACCTGTAATTATATACATTCTGTACAATAACACCAAGTGCCCTGTAAATTGCACATTTATCCTAGATTGGAACATATGCAACGACATTGTCTGGAAAGTAGTAGAAAGTATCATGAACAGACAAATCATCCATAATTCTGTTAAATGACATCAGCGAGGCATAAGCTGCCTCAGGCCTGTCTTTAGAACTTACATCCATAATTTACTTATTAATAGAGCAAACATCATTAAAAGAACAAATGCAGATTTCACATGTTTAAGGAACTGAGGTTTAGAAAAAATCCAACTTACCCAAAGCACTCTTTTAGTGAAAATTCAAATGCAGACAAAGAGTTTTAAATTATTGTTGAATATCTAGGACCCCACTGAGTAGGAATAGTCATTCTTCTACCACTCGTTTCTGCTATTTTACCTCCCTCCATGCTCCTTGTCTGATTATTTCTATATCCTCTTACATGCTGAAAAGATTATCTAAGAATCAACTATAATGTAGTGTGAATAGAATTGTGGGTTTTATTTAGGTTGTATCTGGAAGAATATATTAAGACATTTGGTACCTTGAAGAGGTGAGGGAGTTCTAGCAATGTTGGTGAAAGTCGTTTGCTGCTTATGTGATACAACACCTCTACAACAGGGCAGCGAGCTCCTCAATGATACATATCCATTCTTTCACACAATTGATTCTGAAGAGATCTCATCCTCAATAGGGGCCCCTGTGAGAATACTTGTTTTACTTATTTCACAATGAGCTTGTTTTTATCTAATCAACAAATTTAGAATGTTCTTATACTTCTGATGAAAACAAATGTCATGCTGATTTTAAACTGGCAAGAAAAGGCCAATTTTCTTAGTAGAAGCACAAATTGATAAAGGTGACCTTTTGCTGCTGAGCTAGAATTTCTAAGGTTCATTTTTGAATGTGTGTACCTTATCATATTTTGTGTCTATAAAAATTAACACTTTTCATACAAAATCGTCTGACTCCTGAACAATTGAAAAGTCGCTACCCCAGCAAGGTCCTGTCTACACAAAGTTACATATTAAGATGTGTGTGTGTGACTGCCCTGATAAATTTGATCCATCTTATATTGTAAGTTAAAGATCTAATTTGCAATTTGTTTCATTTGGCTAAAGAATAAACTATTCTTGATCTTTTCAGATAGCAGTTTCTTCTTTCATGATCCAGTACATTAAGACGACAACTTTGTAACTAATCACACAAAATGAGACGTAATTAATACACTTTAAATATTATGAGTACAATATTGTGCAATAGCTATAGCTGGACTGCTCTAACTGAGCCTCTGTTTGTAATATCTGCTGCTCCCCAAGCTCTGACTCCATCCCCCTGATAAACCACTATACAGCCTATTGTTTTTATCCAGGCAAGGTGATGAATGCAAAAAAGTGAGGCGGAGATGGAATTTATTTTTGTTTCATATGCAACTTCCCTTCCTTTCTTTCCCTTTTCTGTCCTTCATATCTGAATTATTAGGTTAAAATGGCAAATATTCAATAATTCAAAGCAGAGTGTTGATAATCACGGGAGGAAAAGGATAATTTATGCTCTTAATTATAGTTGCACAAACATGAAATGTCCTTCTCCATAAACCTTACTTGTCTAATGCTAAACTCTCCTCATATTTTTCTCAGCACTTAGGTCACTTTTATGAATAGACTAAAAGCTTTCCCCAGTGTATGGAAATACATCCCTTTAACAGAACAAGGAATTATCAGTAACTTGCATATACGAACCACCGCTACCACCGTTTTGTGGTGATGTTTATCCATACGCTGTTCCATCCAACCTGATGCCCAGCATAAGAAAAAAGTGAAACCAAATCCCTGGTCACACATGCAATCATTTTTTTATTCTTTTACTCTGAAATCAAATTTTAGTAATTTTCTTATCTAGTAATAAAATGTTCACTGGTTTTCTTAGGGTAGTCAAAGGATGTATGTGCCAGTATAGAATATGACAAATAAGATTAGGATCATTGTTGATAAATTCAGCTACATGACAAATGGTTCAATTTATAAAATTGTTTTTACCTGTATATGATTTTCCCCTTCAAAGTACAATTTGGGAGCTTCCAAGTCTTTTATTTACTAGTTCACAAATTTCTGATTACACTCAGTTTCAAGGATATTTTATAGAAGTTTAAAAGTTTGATTGCTGAATTTAAATAATTGATCTGTCAAACAATTGTATCTCCTTGGACAAAGGATATGAACCTTTCTAATGTACATCCTAACTAAATGTCGAGGAAAGAACTGACATAGATGACATGAGTTAAGCTTCCCACAGGTTCAAAATGACATGTACAGGGGCACTGCACGAGTCACAAGGACCCTCTATCTTTAAGAACATTACCTCATGGGAAAGATCCTGAAAGGTATGAGTCTACACCTAGGTACATGATGAATTTAGGGCTGATGGCAAAGATATGCCAAGAATTCTAGAAATGTGTAACTGAACCCATGGCATTAGTGGAAAAGAAATGTACATAATGTGTGTATTAAGAAGTGAATTTCATTTATCAGAAAATAAAAGCTAAACAAACAAGTAAACAAAACTTTCAAAATGTATCTGTAATGAAATACCTTCATGCGGAATGACATTAAAGGGAGCAGCTATTTCTTAGAATTTTTGCAGCTTCCATTTTAACAGAAAATAGAGGCCAAACCATAGACTTCTGGAGATTATTAAGAGTCTCAGAAATAAACTTGGTGGTGGAGAGCAAATGGCCTGAATATGGTAAGTACTCAAGACACATGCACACCAACCTAACTACCACTGAAATCCACACACACATGGGCAAATCACTTACTGTATGAAAGAGTTATATGTAGAATATGTACGTTACACTAATAATGAAAAGAGCAATAACTCAGCATTTAATCTTTTATTAGAAACCAAATAAATAATTAGTTATATAATCAGATATCCATGTTAAAACTAATATCATTTGTTGGAAAGACTGTACAAAAATATATTCATATAAAGAGCACAGGAGTTAGGGACTAGGCAGCAATCTTCTGCAGTGTTAGGGCAAAATGATCCAGCAAAGTACATTTTCAATATGAAAATTAGCAGAGTTTATGTAAATTCATAGAAAATCATAGCCACTTACCCTCAATATGGGAATACCTCTGAAATCAGTCAGAGAACGTATTCATAAGCTTTTAAAAAGCAATGCTGTATCACGCGTTCTCCTATTGGGTTTTAAATGTCAGACAACAATGATGCACAGAGAAATGGTCATTGTAAAGCATACTAAAAAAGTTTTTTTCTGGAAGAAGCTATATAGATTCTTGATTGACTAACTATAATAATAACTGAGAGGTCTGTTAGATATTTTACTCTCATAGAAAGAAGCAAATATTTCATGTTGAGTCCCAAAAATATTTCGATTCGAGTTCACCAAGAAGTGTACAAGTTCATTTTAACAAATTTGGTAGTGATCCAAATATATGCATTTACTTAGTATATTTAAAGTTCATAATGCTTTTCTTGTTTCAAGTCTCAAGGAAAATTTTATTAATCATGGAGTAAATGGGATCCTCAGTAAGACGAATTTTGTTAGTGCGGTTGTTCATGACTTTCAAAAATTAAACTTATTATTCTGTGATAAATCTGTGCATGTATGATTTCCTCCCTGAGCAATGTTCCTTTTATCTCCTAAGTTCTTCCTAATATGTTGTCCTGTCTAAATGAGGTTGAAGAAATAAACAAGAGTATTTGAAGCCCCCTCAAATCGTAGCTCCAATGCTTATTCCTTTTGATTGAGAGATGACGTGTGTTCAGTAATTCTTAAAATATCACTTAAACATCTCACACTGTCTCTAAAAATTTTCTAAGTTTTCCATAGTAAATGTCTAGTCGACATTGTCCTACTCTGATCTGAGAACCCGAGGCTAAAAACCACAGTGAGCAGAGGGAAATAGTGGCAGGTTTTCCAGGAGTTTTGTATAACTGATATGTGACATTCATATTGCAAAGCCCTACTTGCCTTTAGGGGGAAACAGATGAAAATGCTTGAGAACATTCTGAATTTCTTTTCTTTAGGCATTTCTAATGTATTAAAATATTTTTAAAAAGTCAGTAGTGAATTCTTTTTGTTTGCTTACAAATGAAACCAAAGCACCTACAGCAATACTTGATATAATTGCTTTCCCTTAAATACTTGAACAAACATAATTTTAAAATAACATCATTTCAGTTAGTGGGAAAAGAAACTTTAAAATGAAACTGAGAAAAACATCTCAGTTATAATAGACTTTGAGGCTACTTTTGCCGGCCTCAAATTATGTACAGAGCAAATATTTCAAAGGCTTTAGGCAATGACATGATAGATGAACATTCAAGTCTCTGTGTGAAAAACAGCTAGTAATAAAACCATCATTTGCTTTTGAAACATTTCCCATGCTTACTCATCTTTAAGCTTAAGTAATCACTAGTATCCATTGCACAAGTGAAAACAATGGAAAACTGTTAAGCACAAAAGGCAATATATAAACCCTAATTAGTAAATAGGTAACAATTATTATCCAGCCATAGATTCTCAATGGATGAAGAGACTCACTGAAAACACTTAAACGATCACCTCCTTGGTCTTAACGGAGGGGTTGTATCTCAAGCTGTGCTATTTAAGTAACCCTTAGAGAAAACGGTATGGACTTTTAGTTAAGATTAGATTAGCCTCCACAGTAATTGCCCTCCTTATTTGTTCCTTTTAAGCTCAATTCATTTTAATCATTAATGAGAACCTGACAAGCAGAAAGATGAGTAGACCGTGTCATACACCCCTTTGCCTTTCATTACCACGTTTCTGGTTTCATTGAACATCGACCTTATTTACATGCTGAAGTAGTTCATAGTTCATATAGAGTTAATGATGAACATTAACTCAAGAAAAGTACACATATTACTATCACTAATATATAGACTCTCAGTTGGTAAGCAGCATTTCCTTCTTTTCTGCGCATTTCTCAGTAATATATGATAGTTAAAACTTAAGAATTAAAGGTGGACAAATGAAAGACACAAGCTTGTCTCTCCTGCAAATTGGTGTATTGTCCTTGTTCTTCTTTCACAATAATAAAATACGCTAGTGAAATGTTCTGTGAGAAGATGGAAAAATGAAAAGAGAGAGAAAGAGAGAAAGAGAGAGAGGAGTGGAGAGAGAGAGACCAAAATCCAATGAATTGGAGAAGAGATCAATATTGAAAAACCTGGTTCTGGTTCTGGTTTGGTCATGGCATTGACTTGACTTGTCAAGAACATACCCCCCTGCCAGGTCAGCTCGTCAGATCAAGGAGTACGAAATTTCCTCCTCGTTATGCAGTATTAAGTCACACCACTCTGTCTCACTCCTTGCTACCTACAACAGAGGAGATTCAGGTAAAATGGCAGCCTGTGTGCAAATAATCTGGTCTTTCAGGTCTGAAATGACTGTTGTGCATCTACCGTCTCAAAGTTAAGGGGTTTTGGCCCTTTCTCTCCTCTATCTCTTCCCAGGCTGTGTCCTGCACGCTTCATTAATTAGGACAGCCTGTGTCACACTGCAAGAGGTCCATGTCAGTCTATTAATCTTCACATTTCATCAGCTGGGATATCTTCTTACACACAGATAGTTCTAAACTCTGTCTTTTCACATTGATTTTAATTGCTGCTCTATGATAAAGACAGATGTTTACCACCTGTCAGTCTTGGTCACTGGAAATTTTTTTATGTTAATCTATATTTTCCACATTGAGTGTCAAGTAAATCAATGATTTTCACAAAATAGTAATACCTTCAATTTAAATGTAATTTTTCGATTCTAATCTTAAGAAATGACATAACATTCTAAATGATAAAGTTTATATTTTTGAGAAAAACAAAAAGAATAGAAATTTGGACAGTTAATTGAAAAAGATGTCTCTTGCTAAGTTTTAATTATTTTTTTCCTCGATGCATGTCATTATGTGTTGTAGTGCCACCATAACATCGAGTACTCTCTGCTTGATGACTATTCATGAAGGCTCTGGTAAGATAATGCAACTTCCCTTCCATCTGGAAATACCGATGAGAAAAGAATATTCTGTTCTCTTCTTTTGATGAAAACATACTTGAAGCGATTTTTATGGTTTTTAAATTTGTAATTTGGATAACCTCACATAACATTTAAAAGCAGTGACACAAAATGATTAAAACATTGTCACTCTGTGAGTCTGGACTGGGTTTTAGTGCCAAAGTCAGTCGTCGCTGTGATAATGAAAGATGGTTAATTACTGAGTCTTAGAAGTCATGGGACATTAAAACAACTGCCAGACTCTGAAACATTTCAGAGTAACATCAACAAAATGATGAATAATATTTACATAATAGTTGCAGCTTGATAGTAAAATTACCAAGAGTTTATTCTGTCTTATGTGCCAACATAGCAACAGAGATACAATTTTCTTTGATAAACCAGCAATACTTTCCAAAATGCTGTGCAACCTCTTTCAGGGATGAAGCTTTTCTACATTCAAGAAAGAAATAGTTTCTAAATGCCACCATACACAAGATACATGAAATATTTTTAAAATAATGAATAATTTTAATGGACATTTATGGAAGTCTCTTATGTGTATTTCACTCATATACTTACCTCTATCCCATGACAATTCCACTCTGCATATTCAAACAAATAGCAATTATTTAAGAAAAGAACCATTAATTAATTTGGATATAATTATTTAAGCTATTATTCTTTCAACCTGGAAATATTTAGATAATGTCATCCTGATAAAATAGCTCTGATTTACAGAGGAGTGATTCAATATTATTTTCAGGCCTAACCTCCTTTGAAACTCTGATCAAACTACGGATTTTCACGAGGGCAAAGTATCCCACAGCTTAATTCCAGAACTCTGGGAGGCTGAGACAGGAGGCTCAGAACTTTAAATCCAGCCTAGATGACTTAGTCAATGAGTAAAAGCCTACCTGAAAACGAAAATATTCTTTAAAAGGCTGAGTACGTAGGTCAATACAAAATGGGTTTAACCTCCAGTTTTGGAGACAAAACAAATAAAATAGACAAACAAAAAGTCTATGCATTGTTTTCTGTGTGCTTATATATATTCTTTCTCTGGAAGTTGAAAACCTAATACAGACACATAAATCTGCAAAGAAAACAAAACATTTTTCATTTCTCAACAATTTCAGTGGATATTTACCCTGTAGTCTGTGAGATTCCTCATAAGCTTATGCATGATAAATAGAATGTTCTTCTGATGTGCTCAGGCAGAAGGGTGTGAAGCCATGCAACTAAACCAATGGGCAGAACATGAAGGGATCTGTCAAATAGAGCCAAAACTAACTAAGTAACTAACTAACTAACTAACTAAATACATTTTTACCTTCAGTGTTGAAAGAGAATAGAAAAAGATGCTGATTTTCTTCTAATCAAAATGCATTGAGTTTGTATCTAAAACAATTCCACTGAGAATTTACTAAGTGTTGTGGTTTAGACCTAGGATGTCCCCCAAAAGTCTCACAGACTAAGAGGTGGGGCTCTGGGAGAGAGATCAGATCGTGGGGCGCTGTTCTCGTTAGGGCACTGATCTGAAGCTGAGTCCCCACGCGCTTGTGCAGGCAGCCTGCTGGATGGAGAGGTGCGTTACAGGGGACCCGGGTCCTCCCTCTCTCTCTACTTCCTGGCTGCCATGGAGGAAGCTGACAGTGCACCAAACCGTGAGCCCCCAAAGCCTCTCTTCCTTTAAGTGGCAAATTTGGGGTACTTTTCCCAGGGATAGGAAAGTAGTTAAAACAGAAAAATACTGACTCATAGGGTGTAGCCAGTGGTCTGGCTGGATGTCAAGGACTAGGAGGACTGGAAAATTGGTGACAAAGATGCCTTGAGGAAGAAGGATGTTGACAAACATTTGTATAACCAGATGGGCAGATATTTGTGTCCCAGATAAATGCTCACCAAAATGTGACTCAGTAGAAGATGAATTCCATTTGACCAACTATTCCCCTTCTAGGTATTTTCCTGGAAGAGTTAAAAACACCATATTGCAGGGACACATGCAAAACCATGTTTAGAGCAGCACTATTCATAATAGATAAATCTCCAGGTAGCCTGTGTTTCCCTCATTCAATGCATGCATAAAGACAATGTGTGGTTCTTTCAAAATAGAGCACTACTCTTCCATAAAGATGAATAAACTTGGGTCATTGGTAGGAAAATGGATGCACCTCGAGATCATAATGTTAAGTGATATAAATCAGATACTCAAGCTTAAATATCACAAGGTTTCTTTCATATTAGAAACCCAAAATAAAAATAAAAAGCAAAATAAGATGAGTAATACAGCTATTTCTCTGTAAGTTTATGCTGTGATTTCAAACCATATAGAATTCTATATTGCTGCTATATTCTCTTTCTTTCCACACTTTAAATGTTTCATTCCTTTCTCTTTGCATCATTTCCAATATGATGTCCAATGCAATTCTAAGTCGTCTCCTCTGTAGGAAAGATATTTTCCTTCATGCCCCTTGGAGCTTTGAAGATTTTTTTTTCTTTGTATTAGATTTCTGCAGTTTGAATATATTACACTCATTTTAAAATACTTGTTATACTTGATACCTTTCAAGATTCCAGCACCTATTTTTCTTGTCTGTCACAGTTATGGATATTTTTTAGTTTCATTTCTTTGAACATTTTTCTCTCTTCTTCCTTTTTCTTCTATTCCAGTCAAAACTAATTTATGCCTTCTAATATGTTCCACAGCTCCTAAATACTCTGCTCTATTTTACTTTTTATTGCAACCAGGATATGAAAGTTTATTTGCATGTGATCAAGCTTATCAATTCTCCCAGTAGCCCTTTCTGATCTAATGATGAGTTCAGCGATGTTGTTCTTAGATTCTGTTTTCCATTTAGTTATTTTTTTTTAGTTTCCAACTGTTTTCTAACATTTTCTCTTCTCATGTGCTTTATTATTCCATCAAAAATG
>RJWT010018155.1:0-19004 GCA_004365215.1 Cuniculus paca
TATGTTACAATTTAATGTATCTGTTCTTATTTATATTCTTAGAGTGCACTTTTTTTTTTTTTCCAGTTCTGAGAATCAGACTTCTAACCATGAGTCCTGGCATTTCATGTAGCTTTCATTGGGTCCACTGGTGTGAAGGGAAGACAGAGAAAGAAACCTTTCAATAATTCATATATCAACTCTATTTTTATTTTATGCACATGCAGGTTTTTGCCTTTGGTGCTGGGGATGGAATCCAGGATGATATGCTCTACCACTGAGGTACATCTTCAGTCTACAGTTTGTTTTAAAACATCGCTTCCTAAAAAGATTATGCTATATAAAAAATAGTTTAAGAGCAGGTATCCTGACACATGCCAAATAACCCCAATACTCTAGAAGGTGAGACAAGATCACCAGTTTGAGCCCAGCTTGAGTAACTAAGCAATTTAGTGAAAATGAAAAGTAAAATATCAAAATAAGAACAGAAGAAGAAGAAGAAGAGGAAGAAGGAAGAGGAGGAGGAGGAGGAGGAAGAGGAGGCAAAAAGAAAGCCTGGGAACGTAGCTCAGTGGGAAAGCCCTGGGTGCAACCCCTGTGCTAATACAGATATTATCTTATTAGGTATGTGTGCATAACAAAGTAATGACTGCTGGTTTTCTTTCATTTTGTTATGGTTTAGATCTAGATCCACCCCCCAGCCTCATGCTCTCGTGGGTGGGGGTTTTGGGAGGCGATCGGCCCATGAGGCTGTGACACATGTCAGTGACTTAGTCCGCTGATGAGTTTAGAGCTGAATATAATTTGGGAGATAAAGCCTGTTTGGAGGAGGTGGGTCACTGGGAGCCTGGCCCGGAAGGGTGTGTCTCCCTCCTCCTCCCTTGATCTCTCTGCTTCTTGCTGCCTTGCCATGAGCTGTTTCTCCTGTGCCACGCCTCTCTACCATGGGGCTCTGCCTTGGAGCCAGCCGACTATAGACTGAAACCTCTGCAAAATGTGAGCCAAAACAAACTTTTCCTCTTTAAACTGTGGGTGTCAGGTATTGTGTCCCAATATTGAGAAACTAATTAAAATTCTTTCTTTCTTTCTTTCTTTCTTTCTTTCTTTCTTTCTTTCTTTCCTTCTCTTGCACCAGGGATTGAACCCAAGGCCTTCAACTGAGCTATGCCCTGGCCTTTTTTTACTTTTTATTAACCTGTTTGTTTGTTGGCTTGTTTGTTGAGTTTTGAGACAAGGTCTCACAAAATCGCTACATTGCACAGGCTGGGCTAGAACTTGCCAACCTCCTGCTTTAGACTCTCAGGTTGCTGTGATTTCAGTGCACATCACCACACCCAGCTTCCAGTCCTTCACTTGATAAATGAGAACACGGAGCCAGGGAGAGGGGAGTTGGTGGAAGGCACAGAAATAGCTCCAAAACCAGGACTCAAGCAGGGAGAGATTGTAGGCCTCCACTGGAGGTCACTCTGCACTCCTCCTGTTAATAAGCTGCCCTGAGCTTTAACCTGACATGTGACAATTCAGCCAGAGCTGACAAAACCACAAGCTCTGCAGAGAAATGTGACCAGGAACTAAGTTCTCCCCAGCAGAATGAGATCACAAGTAATGGTCTACTGCTTACAAGCCAAAGGCTATCCCTTCCTTCTTTCGTACCCTTCCTTTGAGATGGAACAGAAGATAAATGAGCAAGCCAGCTCTTACTGTACGAAAAAACGAAATGTCGTAGGACACCCCCAAGGAGCGAAAGAACCCGGGTTCCAGACAGCTGCACAGAGCAGAACCGCATCCACTCTGCACCTTCCAGAGTCTGTGCAGTGTTCATGGTGGAAAATAAACAGCCTCGTTGTTTGAGCACGCTAGCCTTTTTGTCTTTGTGTGATAGGAGCTATATTATTTATCCATTGCTAAATAACGAATTACTTCAAAACTCAGTGGCTTAAAACAACAAATATCTATTACCATCTGATCATTTTTTAGGTCAGGGCCTCAAGAGTAACACAACCTTGCCTCTGTCTCTGGGTGTCTGGTGAGGTTGTGGTCAGTGCAGGGCGGGGCCTGCTGTCATCCAAAAGCTTGGCCAGGGGCAGGGGGCTGGAGTATCCACTCCCAAGCTCATTCCTACGGCTGCTACCAGTGCCTTGATACCCACCATGCAGCTTCCTCATACTCTTGTAGGAGAATAGCTGTGGTGTGCATGTACTGGCTCCCCCCAGAACGAATGATCTAAGAAGAGTGATCTAGAAGGAAACTGAAGGGCATTTTTATTTCTAGCATTGTCATTTCTCCTTTACTCTATTTGTTACAAGAATCACCAAGTCCAGTCCATAACAAGCAGATGGGAACGAGGCTCCACTTCTTAACAGGGGGCAGATCAGAGTTGTTTTAATTTTTGTCTTTGACACATATTCTCACTATTTGCCTAGACTGGTTTCAGATGTGTGGGGCTTATGCAGCCCTCCTGCTTCAGCCTCCCAAGTAAGCTGAGACTACAGGTGCATGGCATCAATCACAGCTAAGAATTTTTAAACGTAGCCTCAAAACTACTTCACAAGCCTAACCTGCATCCTAATTAACACACTGTACTGACGCTCCAGTCTCATGCCTCTTCTGAGCCAGAATGCGACAAGGACACATAGTTCAAGGACAGAAGTAACAGGCACCTCTGGAAGCTGTTTATGTGTTTCATGCACACCAAGCATTTTTCAAACATTTTGTCCTTTGTACAACCCAGTGTAGTGAATTCTGCCACTGGGCTTACACATGAGGAAACCGAGGCTCGATGATCTCACACACATGCCAGGCTGCAGACCCTTCCTCTACCGCTGTGCCAGTGCTCAGTCCACAGCGTGCTTTGTGCAAGGAGACCAGGGTTGGCTGGAATTCTGGTACCAACTCTTGGGTGACACGATTTGTGCTAAAGTCTAACCTTCCTGGGCTTCCAATCCACCTTATAGGAAAATAAAAACCAATAATGTGTCAAGGGTTGTAGTGAGGAATAAATGAATCTATGCAAAGCACTGAGTGCTGGGCTTGGCACATCGTGGTGGGCAGGCAGCAAAGGGTCTGTTCCTCTCCTTCACTCTATTCCCATCTCTGGCCCTAGGACACGGTTCAGCTCTGGCCTGGAGTATTTGCTTCATTCTAGAAAGCTAAAAATGCAGAAAGACTACACAGAATTGTCAGCAACCAGGCTAGCCAGTACCCAAACCTTCTGTTCCCTCCCAGCCCTCTTGGATACTTAGGGAAAACATCAGAGTTTGCTTGAGGGGGTGTTTAGGGAAGGTTCCCAACACCCTAACAGAACTGGCCAACCTCAAGAGAGAAAAGATTTTCCTTCTCAGTCACACCAATGGCTCTGTCTCCCACTGGACTTCCCATGTGGGTTTGACCCCTGTGAAAGGGCTGGGAAAATTGCTGTCACACATGCCAGGAGAGCCACAGACCAGGACCTAGGGGCAAGAGTTGTATCAGTTCCCTGAAAGCGTCCAAGTAGGGAGACCACCAATACCTGGATGGAGGAAGGCCAGACCTTTTAAGAGTAAGACCAGTGAAGGGGTTGGGGGTGTGTCTCAGTAGTACAGCATGTGCTTAACATGAACAGCACAAAGAAAGGAAGGAAGAAAGGAAGGAAGGAAGGAAGGAAGGAAGGAAGGAAGGAAGGAAGGAAGGAAGGAAGGAAGGAGAGAAAGATGAAGGAAGGAAGGAACTCATTACCCCACTATACGATGAACAACTCTCAACCCCCTCAAAAAAATCACGTTCTTCTGACAAAAACTCTTCTTGACATGTTAAAAAGTGGGTGGAAATATTGTGACAGTTTGTCTGTTTTTGAAGTATGACATGTTTATGTAGGGATAATTATCATGCTTTACCATCAACTGTGGTTAGCCTTGTCTTCCTTACTTTAGAGATGGATTTGGAGGCCCCTGGCAAAGTCCCATCCTGACAGGAAAGGAGTGACAGAAGCCTCTCCCCGTGTTCCTCCTCAGAGGTGGTGTCTCTCCCCAAATTGTTTCTTTACTGTGGTCAAAGGCCTTAGAGTGAGCAGCTTGTTGGGTGTATGAGAGGATGTTGGAATGGCATAGCAGCAATGAGACTTCCATTCACACCTTAAATTTGTTTGGAAGTTCAGCATTATTTTGACCATTTTCTGTGAAAGATTTATAAACACAACTCTAAAAAGAAAATAATAACCTCTTCTTCAGCTTTCTCAAGTAGCTCTGAGTATGTGACCCATCATTTTTACTTCTTTAAGTTTCTTCTTCAACAACAACAAAAAAACCCAAACTTGTCTTCCTGACTTCCCAGACAATGGGCATAGGACCCATCATCTCTCTGAAAGAGCTGAAGGTGACATAATCAAAACTGGGTTACCATGATACGAGAAATCAACTTGTCTTCAATACTATCCCTCGGTCTAAACACTGAGACTGAGCCATCCTTTTCAAAGATGCCCAATACTGGAGCCCTTCCTCCAATCCATTATCTCCCAAACTAAGCCTTTATTTGGGGCACTCTAGCCAGAAGGGATGAGGATGGACAGTTGGGAAGGGATTCAATCATTTTTCCAAACTGCTGTCTTTTTTAGTGCTCCAGGAGTTTATTGGATGCTCGAAATGTCAGGCATAAAATATAAAATATTACATAACGTTCTGTCCAATGACAGTAGTTATGGTCCATGTGGTTGTGACCAGAAATGTCCACCATCCTGACCGACCAGCTCTGCCTCAGTAAAAACCTCCACAATTCCTGCCTTCCAGGTGTCTTTGGCATAAAGGGGAGTGGGATGGGAAGATCTTCCATACATTCTGTCAGTTTTTCCTTCAAAGATTCTTCCTCTTTCACAGTTTGGCACTAGAGGCACTTAGCAGGAAAGCTTTAATACAATTAGGGTATTAGGGTCCACCTTACTCTGGACCAATGAATAAGGACAACCATGTAAGTAACCATTAGTCACACTTTTTTAAAACTTAATTTAATAGACTACGTGTTATCAGTACAGTTTTAGGTTCGTGGCATAATTGGGAGGAAGTTACAGGGAATTCCTCCACCTCTTGTTCCTACACATGCATGACTGTCCCTGCTATCAAGGTCCCCCATCAAAGTGGTGCAGTTGATATAGCTAATGAACACATCAGTATCACCCAAAGCCCATAGTGTACATTAGAGTTCACTCTTGATGTGGTACATTTCATAGGTTTAGACAAATACATAATGACATACACCCATCACTGCAGTATCCTATGGAGTTTCACTGTTCTAAAAAAAAACCCATGCTCTACCTATTCATCACTGGCTCTCTCCAGCCCCTAGCAACCACTGATCTCTTTCACTGTCTTCATAGTTTTGCCTTTTCCAGAATGTCATACAGAATATTGTCTACACAGTTTTTAAACCTGTACACTCTACTTAGAATACACCTGAAATTGCATGGTTATTTGTACACAGGCATAACCAAACACAAATTACAAAAACTTTTACTGAACTCTGAAAGTGGTCCGTTCCCTTGAAATCTCTCCTTTGAGGAGGGCTTGTGAAGTCGTCACTCAGGCAATCACTTTCTTATCTTTAGAATCTTGTAACATGTGACTCTGCTCTGCAGCCTTAAAATGGAAATGGAGAGAGGAAGGTGACAGCAGTGAGCCCAGAAATGGCAACTTTTTAGCTGAAGCCTACAAAACGTTTGTCAGACACAGAAGGAGAACGAGCATTCCAAACAGAAGAAACAGCACACACAAAATTACAGTAAGAAAGAATATACTATATTCAAGGAACGAGAGCAACAAGGGACAGCTTTGTGACTGATGAATAGCGCGTGGGGCAAGAGAGGACTGGGACGACAGGCAAAAGCTCGACCGAAATGTTCTGAATGCCACACTTTATGCTATCAACACCAGAAGCCAGGAAAAGTTATCCAGCAAAGGAAATACGTGTTCAGCTTTATGTTTTAGAAAGATAACTCTGGCCTGGCTAGCTTTGATCCCAGTTACGCTGGAGGGTGAGGCAGGAGGATGGAAGTTTTGAAGCCCATCCTGGGTAACAGCAAAAGGTCTGGGAGAGAGTGGCTGGTATATTGGAGAGAATAATTATACAGTCGAAATAATCTACTAGAGAAAATCAGGCTGCTATCCCTCTCAATTACGTGAGAATTTGGGAGGACAAGGTATGCACCTAAATACAGATTGCTGGGGCCCACCTTTTAACTACTAAGTCAGAATCTCTGGGCTCATGCCTGGGTATCCACAAAAGTCATGTGCCTATCTCGTGGGTTCTCGAATTGCCAAATTCAGAAACGAGTTAGATCTGTTCCCGATGCCCCTCCAGACTAGCTCAAAACCAAAAGCAATTGTTTTAAGTCAAGCAATCGCTAAAGGATGCAGTAGGTTGGTCTTCCATATCCACGGTTATGCAAATATTTGGGGAAGGTGGGAGATAAAGCAAAGGGGGGATGCACAAAACTTTTATGCAAACGCCAAGCCATTTCATGTAAGGGGCTTGCCCCTGTGAAGACTGTGGTTTCCTTGGGGGTCCTGGAAGCAAATCCCCACAGATGGGGGAGGGCGTTATTCCCACAGTTCTGTGCAGTTGGTCACGACGTTTAATACCAAATCGTGCATACTCTTAAAATGCCAAAGCAGTCGTATGCATCAATTTATTTAGGCATCAGAATTCCCTTAAAGTATTCACCTCCCTTTAACAGATTGGATAAGGAGATAAAAGGTCTCACGGGGAGATCGACAATTTCTTGTTTGCTTGTTTGTTGGTGTTCTCACGTCCTGAAGCCCTAGGAAAACTGAAGCCTGCTGTTTTCCGCGACATTGTGGGCTCCTGGGCCACCGTGCTAGGCGTGCAATGGGCTTAGGGCGAGTACTTTTTTTTTTTTTTTTGTATTGAGATCGGGTACTGCCATGTGATTAAGGGTGGCCTTGAACTCACTATATAGCCGAGGCTGGCCTGGAATTTGCAGGGATCCTCTTGCCTCAGCCTCCCGAGAGCCGGGATTAAAGGTGTGCACCACCACGCCCGGCTAAGTACTTTCTTTTAAAACAGAAAGTGAAGAGACAGAAACAGGCTGGTGGGGAATTGGACGGAGAAGGGAGAGATTCTGCCTTCCAACTATTGTTCATTCAACACCTACGCGGGGTCAGACTCAAATCCTGTCCTTAAATGCAATGACTTCTCCAGTTTCCGGGTCGATTCTGCTCCCCAGGATCGCAGAAGCCAAGTCCTCTGCCCTAAACTTCAGCCTCAGTTCCTTGTTTTGCAAACGAAGCGCGGGCCAAAAGTAACAAGTTAGTAAATCCCTGTGCGCCCCAAGGTGCGGGCCGCCGCCGGGACCAGGTCTCCGCCATCCCCGGATCCGCTCTTGGAGGTTACAGAAGCGCCAGCTGAGCAGACCCGGGCGGGGGACCCCCGCGGCGCGGGCCGTTCCACCTCCCCCCAACCCAGCCCCCTGCCCCTGCCCCCAGCCCGTTGGGGCGTCGCTCCCCCGCACCCCGCGCTGCCGAGGCCGGAAGGCGAGGGGCGGGCCGCGGCGAGCCGCTCCCCCACGCGGCGGCGCCCGGAGCGGGGGCGGTGCCGGGCCGCGGGGCGGGGTCTCGGGGCCGACTTAGGGAGGGGGTGTGCGGTGCGGGTGTCAGAGCCGGGACCCGCGCTCCGCTCCGCGCCCCGCGCCCGCTTCCCCCAGGCTCCCGCCCGGCCCTGCGCGCTCCTCGCTCCGGGAGAGTTTGCTGTTCGTTTCCTCCTCTCCCCGCTTGTTGCCCTGCACGCCGGCCTCGGACGCGCGGGGACGGCGGCCGCGCTCCGGACGCTGACCCTCCTGCGCGCACCCGCCCGCCCGCCCGCCCGCGCCCCGCTCCGCTCCGCGAGGAGCCGCCGCAGCGTCCTGGATGCACCCCTTCCAGTGGTGCAACGGTGAGTCCCGCGGCCGAGCGGCCGGCCGGCTCGCGCTCCCCGCCCGGGGTTTCCGCGGCGCCGCGCGGGACTCGCAGCCGTCGCGGTCTGCGGCCCGGGACACGGGGCCGGGGGTCCCGGCCTTTGTGTGGCCTTGGGCTCCGCTCCCCGCGCCCCCCGCCTTTGTGCGCTCCAGCTCCGGCCTTTGTTGTGCTGGTTGGAGGAGAATGCAGTCCGCGCCCGGGCTGGGATCTCCTAGAGGGAGCTCAAGTTCCCGGCCCGAAACTTTGCCGCGGCTTGGAGAGTGGATGCAGAGCCGCGCTCCGCCCCGCGCGTCTCCTCTCTTTGTTGGACGCTGAGCTTGGCTCTTTGCTGGATTGTCAGAACCTTGGAGGCGTCTCTGTGCCCAGCTACCCTCGGGGTGCGGGGCTGGCCCGACAGGAGCTTAGGGGCTCTTCCGGAGCCCAGGAGGTGGCCGCACCCCCACCCCTCCCCTGCCCTGCAGCACAGCCCCCGCCTGCCTGGGAGGCGCTGCAAAGTCAGACTCGCTCACCTGAGGCTTGTTAGCCGTGCAGGTGATACGGATTCCACCTGGGGCCGGGCTCCTCATCTGAGCTACCTGCAAAGGAGAGTCCTCCTGAACCTGGCGTTTCCAAGCCTTGGCCACTGATCGCCACCCACGCCTCTAGCAGGGTCCTAGAGGCTAGGTCCCTTTTTCTTAGCTTGGAGAGTTTAGAGAAGGGGGGCTTGGGAGGGAGCTGGGAAGCAGTTGGCCTTATTTGAGGGGCAGACTGGCTAGTGGGGAGGGGGTCGGTTCTTGAGAGTAGACTCCTGCCAGATCTTGGATTAATTATTTCGAGAGGCTTTTGTGTTAAGGCAGGGTTTGGGCTGCATGTGTATGAGTGTCCTCCATCCCCCTTCTTCCTCCTTCTGCTGGTCGGGTCTAATTTCCTGAAAATGAACCGAGCTGTGTGTGACAGGCGGTAATGTGGGCGAGGGGGCGGCGGAGGGGGTTGAGGAGGGACGGTGCATCCCAGCATCTGGGAAAGATTCCGGGGAAGGCGAGGCAGTTCCCAGATCCGCTGGGCTTTCTTGGCCGGCCCGTCTCTGACGTCATCGGCTCGCAGGCTGCCAGCCGGGTGAGACACTCTGATGTCAAGGTTTCATGGGTTGGTGAGACAATGGGACAGAGACTCAGGGAGAACTGTGGTACAGCCGGTAACGCTGGGCTTCTTTCTTCAGCGCCTTTTTGTATGACTCTTAAGACTCCTGGAAGTCTTGCTGCTTTATAGCTCTCACTTTTTTCCCTTTTCTTCTGTAGTACTGAGAATTGAAGCCCGGGCCTTGCTTATTATGCTAAGCATGCACCCCACCGCGGTACTTACCTACACCCCCAGCCCTTGGCTTTGGTTCCAGGGAGGAGGCAACCCCTTCCCAATCCCTTTGGAAAACACCTGGAGCCCCTGTTATAGGCAGCTGATATTTTCTGTCCTTTCAGGTTTTAGAGGAACAACTCTATTGTTAGCTTTTGGCCGATATACTTTTTTCCCGTTTCTCTTTAATGGTACAGGTTGAGCATCCTTAATCAGAAAATCCAAAATCTAAACGAAGTCTGAAATTTTTTGAAGTACTGACCTGATACCATAAGCAAAAATTCCATACCGTGAAACTGTTTTATGCCTCAAATTATTTAAAATATTGTAGGAAAGTGCTTTCAGGCTATATGTATTGGGGGTATACGAAATATAAATGGATTCATATTAAGATTTGGGCTCCACTCCCATTATGAATATGAAAATATTCCAAAATCTTAAGGACAGAAAAATCCAGAATCTGAAACACTTTTGGTCCGAAGCATTTTGAATAAAGGGCACTCCAGCCCTGATGCAGGCAGATGGAGTCTACTCTTCACTGTGAAGCGTTTCCCACCCACCGCGTTCTTTGCCCCATGGAGTCCCACACTGGCTCACTGAGTCCCAGAGCCCCAGAGGAAGCCTCTGGGACAGGAAAAGATGGCAGCGATGAACTGGACTGTGGGGGCCATAGTGCCCGCAGGGTCCATCCTTCTACAGTAGTAGCTGTCACAGCTCTGGGAGTTACCTGAACAGGAAGCAAAACGAGTTTCTTTGGAACCCAGAATGTATAAGGATCCCGTTCGTGGAAGAGCTAAGGCAATGGGAGGGTGGCTATAGTCTAGAGCATGAGGTTTCGCTGTGGGTGGAGGTGGGGACAGAAGGCCTCGTTGGTCTTGAGGATGCTGTTTTCTAGAAGGGAAGTCCTGAGCACTCTACCAGTGTAGAGTGAAGGATGGTTTTGTTTTTTTTTTTAATTCCCTGAGACAGGGTCTTACTGTATGATTCAGGCTGGCCTTGAACTCAAGGTAATCCTCCTGCCTCAGCCTCCCAAGTGCTAGAATTTACAGGTGTGGCTGTCATACCCAGCTGAAGGTTGGCTCTTTAGCTGGTCCAGTTTAAGGCCTTCATGGAACATTGATCTCCTTTTGGCCCACAGAAAGTAAATATTTGAGTGGGAAGGGGTGCTGAAAATAACTTACTTTCTAACCCCGACTGGAGGCCAGAAGGAAGGGCCTTCCTGATGGGCACAGCAAGTCTAGTAGCTAATTATTTCTTTAATTTCTCCCTTAATCAAAAAGTCTTTTGGAACAAGAATTTTCTTTGCTTTCTGCCTTTCCCCAATGTCTAGGTCAGTACATAAAGCAGATCTTCAACAATACATGTTAGTTGACTGGTGATTTATTAGCTGAGGTCAGTTTCTGGGCAGTTTTCCCAAACATCAGTCTTCTTTCTTTAAAGTAGGAGCTTTTGCCCAGGGGCCCAGGTTGTTTTGAGAAAGTGGGGAGTTATTTATCGGTTCAGTAGTTACTGAGCAAGCCAAGCACAAGCCTAGGCCCTGGAGAAGATGCAGAAATCCAGATTGGTGTCTTCGGATCCCGGCTTGTTAGTCCTGTATGAGCTTGGCGACAAGTTTTGTCCCCAGGATAGACACGTTTCTACCATAGTACTTTTCTTTCTCTCTCCCTTTCTTGTGTCTTTCTTTCTTTTGAGACAGAGCCTCACTTTGCAGTCCAGGCTGGCCTTTAATTTGCCATGCAGCCCGGGCTTGAGAACTTGCGGTGCTTTTTGCCTCAGCTTCCGAGTACTGGTACCGGGGTGTGCACCACCCTGCCTGGCTGGGTACTTCACTTTTCATACTGCAGAGCTTCGTGTCTCTTTTCTTTCCAACAGGATCAGGTCATCCAGTCATTCTTACTTGCTTTCTTAGCTTTAGTGTCTATCCCAATGTTTAATACTTGAGCCAAATTAAGCTGATGCTAGGAGCACCCAGCCACTGGAAGACACTGAGTGAATAAGAGGCCAAGCAACTGATGCAGGTGGGAGTACTGAGGAATAGAGGCAGGGGGCACTCCCTGGACTATCTCCAAGACCAGGACTGGGGAGTCCTACACAGAGCTGGATCAATAAAGGTGTGGAAGCAAATGGGGAAAAGGCTGGGTCAGAAGTAGTGAGGAGCCAGGCGTGGTGGTACCTTCCTGTGGTCCCAGCCCTTTGGGCGGCTGAGGCAAAAGGTTTGCAAGTTTAAATTCAACCTAGGCGACTTAGTGAGACTCGTCTCAAAAAAATTAACAAAAGGCCTGGAGATGTAGCTCCATGTGAAGACCCTGAGTGCAGTCCCCAGTGCCACAAAAAGAATGAATGAATGAAGAGACTGGCCCAGCACATGGCATAGTGCCAGAGATTCTGTGGGGTATGGGGGGTGGGGTGTAAGGCAACCGTGAGCATATTCAGGATGATGTGAAGTCAGACGTGAGTCTGCAAAGCCCATGATAAACAGAGGAGGTTGTGTCGAACATGTGGGCTAAATGAGTGAAGGAACCAGAAACAGGGATGACACTGATGAGGAAACAGGACTAGGTGATGAGTGTATGGAATAGGTTTGTGGCCATCGAATGGGGCACAGTGTGAAAAAGACTTGACGGAAGAGGAGGATGGTCACCGGTCAGATGTGAGGGTCGAGGAGGACTGAGATTCGCCTTGTGAGAGTCGACTTCCAGTCTCCCCAGCAGGCTTCTGCTGAGCTATGAAGCACTGGTAATTATCAGGTAGAACTTTATGGCCATTTTTAATGGATCCTGGCTCCTACCCAAGGTGTAAGGGAAGTGCTTAGAACCCAGAGCCTGAGTGCAGAGAACCTTTTGGAGCCAGACCTTCCTGCTGCTTGGCTGTGGGCGGGTCATTTAACGATTGAGTTTTTCTCTTGTAGGTGGGGAAGTCGTGTTTTACTGCGGCGTTACAAGAGGTAATTGGAAGGCGAGCATGTCCTTGTAGTCCCTGCGCCTCAAAAGCTTAAGGCACAAGGATCCCTCGAGCCTAGGAGTTCCAGGCCAGACTGGGCAACAGAGCAAGACCCCATCTGCTTAAAAAAATAAAAAGCTTAAATTGGTAGCACGCAAGCCTGATTGGGTTGCAGTAGATCCAGCTTTCTGTTTCATCAAGGATTCGTCCTTCCCTTCCCCAACTGCCATCCTCAGCCTTTGGCTTTTCATAATTCTCTTCTCTTCTCTTCTCAGATACAACCTGGCTCCCGTCCTTCTAGGCTGCTTGGGAGACAGAACAATGAGAAAACCCTTTTAAGCAGAACTTCTCTTTGTTCCCTTGCCCAGAACCTGGTCACATACCCACCTCAACACTGACTCCTGGCAAAGGGGCAGTGACCGCCGCAACTCACTCAGAATCTGTCCCCAGTCCTGGGTGAAGGGAAGCGTCTGGTGGCTCGCCAGCGCTTCTCAGGCTGTGCAGAGCCATCGCCCGAAGGTCTTGTTGGGATGACCGTCTTGATTCATTGCGTCTGGCCCGGGCCTGTGATTCTGCAGGCTCCCCGGGGAGCTGCCAGTGCCACTGTGGGCTTTGAGGAGAAAGGAGCAGCTGACCAGTAAGGGACGCTGTCGCTCCCTGCCCCCAGCTCCACCGCTGCTTTCCGGAGGGCCAGCCTGGTTGTGAAGTGAACAGTTTCTATTCCAGTCCTGGCGCAACTGGTCTTCTGGAGCGAGTGGCTTCATAGTGACAAATGATCTCTGCAAATGCACATTGTAATTTAGCAGAGCTTGTTTCCGATGCCCTCTAAATTTTGCTCATTTCCCTATGACAAAGTGCTGCCCAGTGGAGTAACTTCTTAGAAGTCATCACAGCTAACCAGAAAGATGGGTTGGAACCCAAGTAACACACTTTCTCACCCATGTCTATTCATTTTGCAGCTATACTCCATGGTTTTCTACCAGGTCAAACAGAGTTTTGCATTTTCTGCTCCTTGCCTGAATCCTTGGTCCTTTTAAGTACTTCGTGTGTTGCTCCACGTTACAGATTGGTTAAGTAATTTGCTCAAGATAGCATGGCCGGTAAGAGAGCTGAGATATAAACCCAAGCTTCTGAATGAGGAGCAGAGCTCGGAGCTCGCCATTCGAGCTGAAACTACGTCATCGGCCCCAGTGTTAAATTTCTAATACTGTTTCTTCCTCTCTTTGCAGGGTGTTTCTGTGGCCTGGGACTGGTTAGCACCAACAAGTCCTGCTCAATGCCACCCATCAGTTTCCAAGACCTCCCGCTCAACATCTATATGGTCATCTTCGGCACAGGCATCTTTGTCTTCATGCTCAGCCTCATCTTCTGCTGCTATTTTATCAGGTTGGTGGACACTGACCAAGTTGGGGAAGTACGTCAAGGAGGGAAGAGGCCAGGGTAGGTAGTGCCCTTCGTGCCAAAGCCCTGCCGGGAGGACATGACTTGGCCTGCCCTTCTCTGGCCCTTTGGGACTTGACAATTCTATTTATATCAGCTTATCACGTTATCCCGGAGCACAGAAGGTCACCGGCGCATCTCTTGGCTAGTTAGTTATTCTAGGGTTGCCCAGGGTTGCTGTCTGGCTCGGGTACTGTAGCCATGGATTCCCCAGCTATCCCTCGCTGGGGCTCGCTGGTAGCCTTTGGGCAGCCAGGAACAAGTAGCCATCAGTGACTTCTTTCTGTGCCCTCTTGGGAAATCTTGCCATGAGCTTTCCAGATGCTGATATTGGCAAGCTAATGTCAAGAAATACTTGTCTGCTTTGCCTTTCTCTAAGAAAAAAAAATTATTAGTGCATGTTTGCAGTGTGTAATGATTACATTCGTCACAGGAACACATCTTAACACATCTTGATTCTTTTTACGTCCTCTCTTCCATAAGCTCTTATATTTTTTGAGAGTGGAATAAAAAAGAGTCCTTATTTTTAATTGCTTAGTGATCCAGGGAAGAATGTGAGCTCGGCAGAAAGGCAGCCAGGCTCCAGGAGCTGTTTGTCTTCCTCCTGTTGGAGGACGTGGGAACTGGTGGCTCTTTTCTACAGAAATGTTTAGGCACGATTGGTGTTTAGAGTGGAAATCCAAGTAGTAGTGTTTGTACCTGGGATGTACTGTTGGTATTGATGATTTTTAGTGGTGTGGGACTGTCCTTTGTGTCGGAAAGGGTTGAATATCCCTGGCCAGAAGAGCATGCTAACACCTAGTCCTTGGGCCCATGTGATAATTGTCTCCCTCCCGACCACACAAATTACCACATGGATGGATCGACATCGTTTGGGGTCTAGGATTGGGTCAGATCAAATCTCTTCAGAAGATTAAGCCAAAGGAACCCTGGGTCCGTACTGAGATGCCCTGCTAGGTGAGTGCTTTAGCTAAGAAGCAGCTAGAGGGGAAACAGACTGTCTGTGTGTCTAAGCCTGAAAGAGCTTCCTTGAGGAGGGAGACATCCTTCTGGCATTGGCATTGCTCCCAAGTCCCAGCTGCTACCTGGGGCCTCTTCGTAGAATTTTGCAAAAGAGTTCCTGGGACTGGGACCTATGCAGAGAAAATAGAGCTTTACTTTCCCTCTTGAACAGTTGAGTGAAATTTTCATTTAACTATTAAGTGGGCATGAGGGTAGACTGCTGGTGTCTCCCCTTCCCTTCCTTTCCCTTTCCCTGAACCCTAAGTTTTCTCCTTCAAACACTTCTGAGCACTCTGACCTTTCCCTATAACTCACGTATCATGCAATCCACTCACTTTCCAGAAGGCTAAAAGTGGACACATGCCAAACACCAGGGACTTACTTAGGATGAGGATGGGAAGAAACTGCAAAATCAATGCTGTTTGACCTCTTTTCTCTCTCTCTCTCTCTCTCTCTCTCTCTCTCTCTCTCTCTCTCTCTCTCACACACACACACACACACACACACACACACTCATGTGCGTGTGCCAGACCAGGGCTTGTTTCCTAACCGTGCCGCTTGGCATGGCCTTAAGGTTTTCAGCTCCTCTTTGCCAAGGACCTTCCTGTGTGCCAGGCATGGTGGTCAGCGTTTTGTAAACAGTTTAGCTCACTTCATTCTCTGAGCAATCCTCCAGCTTCAGAAGGAGCCCACTGTATAAATGAGGACATTCATGTTCCGACCGTTAAGGCTTTGCCCAAAGCCATGCGTCGAGATGGACTCCGAGGTGGGCTAGGCTGGTGCCAGGGAGCTGCTCTGCAGATCCCTTCCATACGATTGCCTTCTGCAGTCTTCATCCTCATTTGGGAAGTGGAGGAGCTCTAGTGGAATCTGTGGCCGCTCCCCAGTGGCTGGGAATGGGGGTCCTGCCGAGGACAGGCTGGGGGTCTATGTATCACCAACTGGTTTTCCTTTAGGTAGGGTAAAAGAACAGAGCAGTCACTCCATGATGCTAAAAGCTGTCCCACCGGGTGCTGCTTGGCACCCCCTGTCCCTTCTGCAGTAATCTGTCCCCTTGTCACCCTGCTCTCTGTCCTGCAGCCTGTACAAAGCCAGCTCAGCCTGGAGAGTGCCGGCTCCAGGGGCTCTGTGGTGTGTGGAATGTATGCCTATATATAGAAAGACACACAGCGCAGAAGCCACTTCCTCTCTCTGCTTCTTGGTTTCCTCCTCAGCCAAAATAGGCCCATGACCACT
The DNA here is from genome assembly GCA_004365215.1 of Cuniculus paca. Lineage (NCBI taxonomy): Eukaryota > Metazoa > Chordata > Mammalia > Rodentia > Cuniculidae > Cuniculus > Cuniculus paca. The sequence goes on from RJWT010018155.1 coordinate 15,864, forward strand.
GCTCCTGACCTGGTGAGCTCCCAGCCGAGGCCCGCTGCCCCTCACTCCTTCTCCCCTCAGAGCTGACCCCTGCCCTGCACAGGACGGAGGGGCTGGCGAAGTACAAATAGGCAGGAAAGGAACGATTATCTTCAGGATCTGGCTGCATTATTGTTTGTTCTAAAAGGGAAAAGAGGAAAGGGAGAGCCCGCTGGCAGTGGCTAGAAATGGTCTCATTGAAATCAGGGTATTTTTAGTCACTTTGCTGAGCCAACAACTGAGAGGGCCACCTGTCCAAAGTGGCTGACTCTCTGTACCCAGCTGGGATTACGAAAACCTAGGGTTTTTGCTTTTTGCTGTTTTCCTTGCAACCTTTTCTGGGCCCCATTTCATCATGATCTAATCTTTCCTGAGCTGAATTCTTCACGCAGGACAAAGGTGCAGCTCCAGTGCTCTCATCCTGAGTATTCCAGAGGATGCCTGGGTGAGACCATGGGAGGGAGACAGCCAGGCAAGAAGCGTGAGGGTCCCCAAGGTGCTGCAGACACAGGCACAGCACACCCCACACAAGTGTAGCCACACTACAGGGAAGGCAGCTGAGCCCCAAAAGATGTGTGGTGCCCCTGTTCCCCCAGGCAGAGTTCAAAACACATGGGAGGTAGCAACCAGGAATAGGGGTGCACACCCCTACTCCAGAGGCTGAGGCAGGAAGCAAGTTTGAGGCCAGCCTGGGGTATGCAGAGAATTCGAGGCCAGCCCGAACACGCTGAGCTCCTGTCCCAAACCCTGCCCCCAAAAGGATATAGCTCAGAAGCAGTGTTCATCTAACACAAGTTTAATTGCCACAACCGCAGCGCACACACGCGCGCGCACACACACACAGAGGCTCTTTGCCACTTCCTTATTTACATTGCCTGTGCCTCATAATGGTGCAACAATGTCTTGCTCCCACAAAAGGCACCCCACTTGATGTCAGTCGGCTCACTTCAGCTTCAGCTGCGTCCTCCTCTGTGCCTCTCATTCGCAGGTCAGGGAGGAGATGCACGCATGTGTTGCAGGCCTCTTCGGGGCGAGGAGGAGCCCTCTGCCAACTTATGCACGGGACAGTGGGAACCCTGGTCAGGCTGTTAGCCCTGCCCTGCTGTGAGCAGAAAGCACAGGGTGAGAAGAAGGGAAGGGGCAGTGGCTATGCCGCTGCCCAGCCCCAAGGTCCTGGCAGGAGTCCACCTGGACACACTGCTCCGAGGTGCCAGGGACAGCGTGACTTCTTGTCAGGAAGGGTGAGGAGCTGGCAGGCAGATCTTATCGCCCCGCACTGCGCCCCGGGCACGGCTGGCTGGGCCTTCTGCTCTGCTTCTTCCCCAAACCCGGGACAGGTTCAGCCTCTTCGGTGCCCAGGCCGTCTTCACACCCTCCTGGACCTGGACAGCGGCTGTCCTGGATGTGCATTTCTGTCTCATTTCTTCCGTACAAGGTCAGATGGTAAATAGTCAAGGTTTTGCGGGTCACCGGGGCCCTGTCACAACCACTCGGCTCATCCGATAGTGCACAGTGCAGTGCAGAGGTTGAGCACAGCTGTGTGCCGGTAACATTTAATCAACACTCAAGTTGGATTTTTTTTCCCTAGTGGTGCAGAGCAAACCTAAGACCTTGAGCATTCAAGGACTATACCCCTGAGCTACACCCCGGCCCTATATTTTTGTCATGAGATACATTCTTTTGTTATCATTAGTTCATTTTATGACATTGTTCTTTACTTCTGTTTTCAAACATTAAAGAATAAAAACCATTCTTAGTTTGTGAACCCTATAAAAGCAGGTAGTGAGCAAGCTGGATTTGGTCCTTAATCTGTCCCTGCTCTAATTTGATGGGTTTTGGATGGTTTGTTCCAAAACCCAGGCTGTGTTGGAAATAATCAGGGATATCTGGGAATGCAGCTCAGTGAGTGGTAGAGTGGGGTTAGCATGCATGAAACCCTGGGTTCAATTTATAACCAAAAAAGAAAAAAGCACTGGGCATGTAGCTCTGTCAGTGTGAAGGGCCTAGATTTAGTCCCCAGTACTGCAAGAAGCAAGGGGGAGGAGGCAGATGGAGGAGGGAGTAAGGGAGGGAGGGAGGGAGAGAGAAAACCACCAAATTCACAGTAAGTCCACTGAAATAAAAGGCACAAAACCAGTGCATAATTACAGTCCCGGCCATTTGCATCTTAAGCCAAAGAGACATAGACTTGATGAACTGTGCGTGTGACCCAAGAGCTAATGACATTCCCAGGACCGTGTGTGCGGGGACAGGTCATGTTTAGTGGTAAAGTGGGCAAGCACTTTAATACACAGACTTTCTTCACTTTGAGACACTGCTGCCAAGTAGCTCTGTGAAAGTTGCGGCAATGACTTAACCTCCCTGGGCTTCATTTTCCTCATCTACAAAGGAAAATATCTCCCTCTTTTAAAGTGTTGGAATCAATGAGAATGCAGTTGACTGTGCTGGTGTCCAGGTGTCACAGAGCAAGTAACCATTCCGCTGTTGCTGTCAGTAACCGAGTACTGTGTTTTGGGTGTGAAGAGGTTGGCTACATGCAGGCCGCCAGCCTGGTGAAAAGGAGAAAACCAGGAACATATCGCCTGTGGTTTATCTGGCAGCAAAAGGAAGTGTGTGCTTTGGTTCCTGAATACTTGCGTTCTCCAGATGGAAAATTCCTCAGGGTCATCAGAGACTTGCTTATCCTGCGTCCTGGCTTAACGGAAGTATCGCTTTTAGGATTACCTGTCTGACTGTACCCTCAGTAAGCACGTTGTCTGCCTGTCTGGTTTGGATGCCTGGAGTACTTTACCTGCCGGGAAAGTACAGGGGGAGCCAACAAGCTATTTGGAGTGGTCCGCAGGAGCAGTCCTAGCCGTGTGTGGGACCTGGCAGGCAGTCAGCAAGAGTCTTAGTCCTCAGCCAACTCCGGGTGGCCCCAATGGGTCTGAACCAGGCCCCAGACTGCTTCGAGGCCAAGCACGCGTCCTCCCCTGAGAAGAATGCCCAAGCAGCCCGCCAGGCTCGCCTGCTTTGATAGCCGTTCATGCAGCGCTGAAGTAACTGGTTCTTCTCCCTTCTTCCTCCCCCAGCAAACTCCGGAACCAGGCGCAGGGTGAACGATACGGCTATAAGGAGGTGAAG
>RJWT010018156.1:0-19001 GCA_004365215.1 Cuniculus paca
CTGACCAGGTCTGCTCCCATGCAAACCCCAGGTGGCTTGGTGCCCAGCTCAGTGCAGAGACACAGGCACCCAACATTGGATTTACATAGCCAGCACTTGCCAGAAAAGACAGTCTAGCTTCGGACAAGTTGTGGCCAGTGCTGGGGTTCCTGGGACCACACTACTTGGGGGTGGAAGAAATCAGGAATATGACAAGACGAAGAGGGAGAGGGCAATCTCTGGCATCCAACCCAAGCAGCACAATTCCACAAGAGGAAAACATGGATACGAAGAATTGCACACCTGATATATCTGAAGTGATGTCAACTGAAGTGAAGAAACAACTTCAGGAAGCTCTAAGAGAAATTAGAACAGAAATTCTACCCCAGGTAAAAGAAGAAATGAAAACCGTAATAAAAGAAATACTAAACATCTCTAAAGACACAGATAAAAAAATAGAGGAGCATAGGAAAATGAGGGAAACCATGAATGAACAGCATAAGAGAGATTTAGAATGTATGAAACAGATTCAAAGAGATATCCAGAAAATTAAAAATTCATGCGAAAGCTGGCAAGTTCACATGAAGGAAACTAAAGAAAGACTTTCAAAGCTTGAAGACAGGATTGCAGCCTATGATCATGAAAGGAAAGATCTCTTAAAAATAACAAGGTCTCAGGAAGTAACAATTCAACAGCTGGTGGACAACTCAAAGATGCATAATTTAAGAATTAAAAATGTGAGTGAAGAAGCAGATGTCAAGACAAATGACATCAGGACCTTATTTACAGATATAATTTATGAAAACTTCCCAAGCATGAAAAAAGAATATGACATTCAAATAAGTGAGGCATATAGAACTCCAGCTGGCCATAACCAAAACAAATCTACACCCAGACATACAATAATCAAGATCCCAGAAATTCAACTCAAGAACAGAATATTAAAAGCTGTTAGAGAAAAGAAACAGATCACCTATAAAGGAAAGCCCATCAGAATGACAGCAGACTTCTCAACACAAACCATCAAGTCAAGAAGAGGCTGGAGTGAAGTAATGCAAGTCCTGAAAGAAAACAACTTCCAACCCAGACTGATATACCCTGCAAAACTTTCCTTCAAAATTAATGGAGAAACAAGATACTTCCATGACAAAGAACAACTGAAGGAATTCATGACCACCAGACCAACCCTACAAAGATTACTAAAAGACATTTGAGAGAGAGAGAAAAAGGACCATGGTCTCAGGAACAATGTTAAAAGGAGACCATCAAGTGGGGCCAGTTGATTGAATGGAGAGGAAAAATAGGGAGCCAATGGCAGGAAAACAGCATGGCAGAGACAATGCAGTACAAGAGGGCCTCAATGCACCAATAGAAAGAAACAGAGGCATAGTGGATCAGGTGACAGGATCCATCAATATGCTCTATGCAAGAAACACATTTAGCTAGAAAGAAAATTCATAGTCTGAAAGTCACAGGAGAGAGAACAATGCCCTATGTGACAGGGAGCCAGAGGGGGGAAAAAATAGGGGTAGCCTGCCCATTAATTGCAGAATGGATAAGAAAGACATGGTATTTTATGTGGTGGAAACCTACTCAGCTATAAAGGAAGATAACCTCAAGGCTCTTGTAGGTAGATAGAGGCAACTGGTAATAGTGCTCATGGATATAATGGTTCAGAGTCACAAGGGTGAATTTTGTGTTGTCTCCATAGCATAAGAAAGTAAAGGTGTTAGTGGGATCCAAAATTCACAATATATATTGGGAAAGTCAAAGGGGAGGAATTATTTAAAAAGGGAAGGAAATGACCACTACTAATCTATTATCATGATTTGAAATTCAGATTGTATTCATTGTTCTGATAAGTTTCTTTTTATTCTGATTTGTTTGATTTTATTCTACTTGATGGCATGGACAGCTATTTTAAAGATAACAAAATATAGAATTGCAGCCATCGAGGATTTCCAATTATCTTGTTTAGAAACCCTGTGTGGTTTTCATTATTTGTTTTGATTGATTTTACTCTATTCTGTGTTGTTTCATTGTAATATGTCTGAAGGTGTAGGCAACTATTCTGAAGATAACAAACATTATGGTAGCAAATGCTGTTGTGCTAGTATCTTGAAATTCTGCATTGCTTACATAGTTCTGCTTTGTTTTGTTTTGTTTTGTTTTGTTCCTACTGTTTTAATTTGTTGTGTTTTGTTTGATTTTACTTATCCCTGATGGTATGGGCAGGCATACTGCAGATAACAAGAGGCATTATGGTAGCCTTATCGATTGCTTTTTACCCTGTTTAAAAGTCATGTACCATGTTCATTGCTTTGTTTTGATTGACTTTACTCTGTTTTGTTTTGTTTGGTTGTATTCTTTGCAAAATTAAAAAAACCGAATATTTATGATAGAATGTTCACAATTAAGCTTTCGAAATTGTTTTGCTTTGATGGAAACAACTTAATTTAACATTGGCTATAATATTTCATTTGGGAATGCTTAGTAATTAATAAAAACTATCTATATATTATTTCAAATACAATAAAACACTTTTAAATAGTAACAAAAATAGATATACACTTTGAATTTAGCCATCCAACTCCTATAAATATGTAGAAATACAAATGCCAATTCTTTATACTATGTACATGAATACAAGAACCATTTTTATAAAGGCAAAATTATTTTAAATAAATTGAATGCCCACTACTGAGGAATAAACAATTGTAGTCACATTTTTATCATGCAATATAATAAAACAATGAGTTAGGTCTATGATCATTGATTTAGTGGAATTAAAATAATATATTTTTACATGATAATTGGAAGGTATAAAGACATACATAAAATATGATTCCAGTTTGGAAAGTAGATGTACAGTCATTTAATTTAGTTTCTAATTGGAGAAAGTTCAGAAAGAATATATCTAGTAAGTTATGCTTAGCTATCTGTTTGGCATTGTATAATGAATAGGGTGAATAAAGGAGAGGAATGAAGTCATTCTTTTAAAGACAGTGAAAACAAAGCTATAACTTTCAGTTTGGCCCTTAGTTGAGATTAATAAACGCAAGAGTACCCTCTAGACTAGAAAGGACCGAATAAAGACCATAATTCTTTCTGAGAGTTAGGCAACTCATTATTCACTCATTTTACAAGAAAAAAATGCCTAGGAGTCCTTTCAAAAAATTCTTTCTGACAGTCCTAAAAGAAAACAAATCCTCATAGGAAAAGATACTAAACTCAAGTGTCTATCTCCCTAAATTTTAGGCTTGTATGTATTTTACTCTGTCACAACTTCAGAAATTATTATTATTATGTACTCTGCCTGAAAAACCTACAACCTAGATTTAGTATGCTGAATGTGTAGTTACTGTGGTTTACTTCAGAGAGGTTTGGCTTCTTTACCTATTGTTGGTTAATATCGGGCTGAAATTCAAAAATGGCTACATTTCCTCTTAATGTTAACAATTATCCTTCTCTACCCTTCCATAAAGATTTATACTCTACTGACCAGGCAGGAACATCTTGACTCTCTCCTGCCCCTCTTCTTTTCTGCCCATAGAGGATAATGAGAGTAGATGGGTTGGTAAGTTCAGGAAAGAAATTCAACTTAGTCCCTCCATATTCTCTCCTTCTTGTCTTTCCACCTGGAAAGATGGCTATGTGCATAGGAAGTTTAGTTTGGAAAGCTATGCCCTTTAAAGGAAGTCCTGTTTTCATTTTTTATTTCCCATTTTAAATTCTGGTAGGGAAGAGGACATCTTCCCCCCAGTCAAAATCTCAAAAATGTTTAGCTATATTTTATCTGTAGAAATATATTACTGGACTTAAGACTCTACCACATTCTAGATCAGAACATTTTTAACTATATGAGCTTAAGAAATTTTTGAACACCATGATAATATATGCATAATCTTCCATTCATTTGCATTCTTTCTAAGATAGAGTGAGAAAGATTGCTTTCATCAGATTTTCTAAGATGCCCATAGTGCAATGCTGGCTATAAATTACTACTCTTCAAATATCCTGTTTCCTGTTCTCCTATGCACTTACTTCTTAATTCATTTGCAGATGTAGAGGGAGGGTCTTTTCCTCAGTAAGTTAGTATCTCCACTTAATTTCTATATGATTCGTTGACTGGTGTTTAATTTAAAAATCCTTATTTTGATATCACAATGTGACATTTGTGATATCAAAATGATGAAAACATTTATGAAAACAGAAAAACATGTTAGCAAAAGAATTGTCCCCACAAAAATTAGATTTGGAAAAAATTGGCATTAGCCTATATTAAGGACAGATGGGTTTCATAATTTTCAAACTTTAGAATTTTAGAAAGGTAATATGATTAACATACTCTCTATCACCCAATGCATCCAACAAAATCTGGAGCAGCATTCCATGATGAAATACATTAGTGTTTCTGTAGTAAAACATAAACATTCGCTGGGCATAGTGACACACACTTGTGATACCAACATTCTGAGAGGCTGAGGCAGGAGGATCAAAAGTTCAAATCCAGCCTAGTCCAATTAGTAATTTGGCAAGGTTTCATTTCACATATTTTAAAAAATGGGTTGAAATGCAACTCTGTGCAAAGGCCAAATGTTCAATTCTCAGGAAAAAAAAATGAATATCCAAACTAAGTGGGATAGAAAATATAACTTGCACCACCTCCGTTCAGGTTGGGTTTTTACTACCAAATGTGTTAGGAAATAGTTTACAGTGTTTGGGGAGGACATGCGGCTAAGGGATTTCAAACCCATACCCAAACACCATTGCGATTGTTCAATCTTTCTTTCTCCAGAGCCGAACAATTCCAGTCTTACATATTTCTTTGAAATACTCCTTTATTCTCACAACCATTCTCATGACTCAAATCCTTCTACCTATTCTTTTGCAGCACCATCTCACCAATAATAGGATCCAGAACACTATAATTATAGAATGGAGTCTGAATAGAAGATTACTTCTGGCTTCTTAGACCTGTGGCTATTGATATCATAGTCAACTGTGCATAGCTTCAGAGATAACACATAATTTACTTCTGCATCACACTTCTTAGAACTCAATCACTAATACCAGATCTAAACTCCACTCACTAATTTCTCACAAAAACCATCTTGTTCTTAGAGCCCTTGGAATTAGACTCAATGATCCTTTTATCCTACAACAAAATGAGCTCTCCCAAAATGAAACAGGCTATCTTACAGTATAATGAATTCCCTTTATTAAAGGTATTTATGCAGTGAGTGTGCTCATAATACAAATGAATCATCCTTGAATGACTATACATTTGGACTAAAACAGCCATGTGAGCTGCTGCATGGCAATACATATTACAGTAATTTATATCTCTAATCAATGGCCAGTGAGACTTGATGCCTGCCAATGTCTATGTTAGGTGAATGCAACATATTTTTTACTCCTCAATGAACAGATTCCTCTGGTAAATTCACAGTATTTATGTTCCATCATATCATTAAATCCTATAATTTATAACTGGGGGCATCATAAAATTTCAAGTGATACATGGATTGACTAATTACTGTGACTATTTTTTTCTAAAATGACTATTTATATCTAACAGCTCGGTCACCATCCTTTTCTGAATGGAATTTCTTAAATTAAAAATTTCTTTTCTCAATAATGAAAGTCAAAATGAATTTTTAAGTATGTCTGCAGGAGAAAGATTCTAGTGAACTGCTAATACCAGAGCCTCGGTTCACTTATTGTCAACTGAGAAACTCAAAATAAAAAAAAGTTTCAGGTAGAACAGTTTTTGTCTTCCCTTTCACTCTTGGCTTTCCAGCTCTATGCATCCATACACAGACACAGTTATAATCAACCAGCAAGCTGCAGAACTTGATGCTACTTTAAATGTGTCTCTTATTCATTGGAGTAAAGCTTGTAGATTTCTTTTATGTTCCAAGACAGTGTCAATAAAACCACATTTGATCCATTTGGTTCTTTCATTTTTTGACATCAGTCCTACAGATTTGATTCCTAATCACAACCTTGTTTCAAATTGCATGAAAGGACCACTATAGAAGGTACTTGCCAGCTGTAGTAAAAGGCAGAGAAAATGTGTTGGCCCATGTAATAAACAATGCTTTCAAGAAAGTAGTCCACAGATAATGCTAATCAGAGAAATTAGATCACTTACCCAATCTTACTGTTGAGTTCATACAGTCTTCTTTTTTTTTGTTTTAAAGAGAAAAAACAGAAAAACCCTAAAATCAAAAAGCAAACAATTAAAAAACAAGAACAAAGGCAAAACAATGACAACAACAGCAACAACAAAAAACAATGGTGAAATAGGATTTCAAAATAACATGATAGGAATTTAACAATAGTTGTTATATTGCAAATTGTCAACCTCAAAGCCTAATTGCTCAGGTTACCAGACAGGCATGCCAGATTGATCAAACAATATAATTTCCCTTTGAGAAGTTTCTTTCTTTCCCTTTTACTATATCTATTGTGGCTTTCAGATCTTATTTTCTCTTTCAGCTTTTTACACTAGCAAGACAACACGGTGTCTACACATGCAAGTCTGATTTATTTCACTTATGAAAATAGTTTCTATGAGCCTCAAGTTTATCATTCTTTATGGTTGAGTAGTATTACATTATATAAAAATAACACATCTTTTTTATCCATTTCTCAGTTGATGGTCATTTGGGTTGTTTCCAAGATTTAGCTATTAGAAATTGTGCTGCTATAAACATGGGTGCACATTTATCACTGTGGTATGATGTTTTCAATTCTTCTGAGAATATACCCAGAAGGTGAATAGCTGGGTCAAATGGAACCTCCAATTTTAGTTTTTTGAGGATCTCCATATTGATTTCCACAGTGGTTGAACCAGTCTACACTCCCACTAATGGGCAAGGGTTCCTTTTTCCCCATAGCCCAGCCAGCATTTGGCATTGTTTAATTTCTTGATGTTAGTCATTCTTTCTGGAGTAAGATGATATCTCAATGTTGTTTTAACTTGCATTTCTCGAATGACCAATGATGCTGAACATTTTTTCATGTATTTATTTGCCATTTGTATTTCTTCATCTGAGATTTGTGTATTCATCTCACATCCCCATTTTTGGATTGGGTCTTTAAATTGGGTTCCTGATTTTTTTCAGATCTTTGTAAGTTCCAAGTAAAAGTCCTTTGTCTGAGAGGCAGTTGGCAAAAAATCTTTTCCAAATCTGTGGATTTTTTTTTTACTGTGTTGGTGATTTCTTTGGATGTGCAAAAGCTTTTTAATAAGATGATTTCCCAGATGTTGATTCATTGAAACACTCCCCATGCAGTTTGGTTTTTGTTTATGATCTCTCGACCTACCCCTCAAGATTTCTACCTACTTTGTCTTCCATTAGGTTTAGTGCTTCTGTCTTAATATTTAGATCTTTGATCTATTTTGATTTTAGTTTAGTACCTGGTGATAGACATGGCCCTAGTTTAAGTCTTCAGCATGTAGAAAGCCAGTTTTTCTAACAGCACTTATCAAAGAGACTTCCACTTCTAGTGAACATCTTTGGCTCCCTTGTCAAAGATAAGATGATTGAGTGTGTTTGTTGTGTCTGTATCTTCCATTCAGTTCCAATGATTCTCAGGTCTTTTTTTTTTGCCAGTCCAATGCTGATTTTATTATTGCAGCTTTGTAGTATAATTTGAAGTCTGTAATTGTGATGCCTCCTTCCTTGCATTTGTTCCCCAGGATTGCCTTTGCCATTTGAGGTCTCTTATGGTTCCAGATGAATTTTAGGAATGTTTTCTCTAGATCTGTGAGGTATGCTAATGGTATTTTGATCGGGATTGCACTAAATCTGTATAACAGTTTTGGGAGTATGGCCATTTTCACAATGTTCGTTCTTCCTATCCATGAGCAAGGGATATCTTTCCATTTACTGAATTCCTCTTCAATTTCATTTTTCAAAGTATAAATCAATTTTCAATGTATAAATCTTTTACTTCCTTTGTTAGATTGATTCCTAAGTATTTCATTTTTTTTTTGGATGTTACTTTGAAGGATGGAGTTCAACTAATTTCTCTCAGTGAGTTTATTGTTTGTATACAGGAATTCTATTGACTTTTGAATATTGATTTTGTACCCAGCTATGCTGCTGAATTTGCTTATTAAGTCTAGAATTCTGTTGGTGGGTGTTTTGAGGTCTTCTATGCAGAATATCATGTCATCTGTGAATAATGATAATTTAACTTCTTTTCCTATCTATACTCATTTTATTTCTCTCTTGTCTAATTGCTCTGGTTAATGTTTCCAGAACTATACTGAATAGGAGTGGTGATAGTGGACAACTTTGTCTTGTTCCTGATGTTACAGTGAAAGTTTTCAGTTTTTGACCATTTAATATGATGTTGGCTATTGATTTGTCATAGATGGCTTTTATTGGATTGAGGTAAAGACCATTTATTCCAATTTTCTGTAGGGTTTTTAATATGAAAGAGTTTTAGACTTCATCAAAAGATTTTTCTGCATTTATTGAGATGATCATATGATTTTTGTCTTTTGGTCTGTTAATATGGTGTATTAAATTTATTTATTGACATATGTTGAGTCATTCCTTCATTCCTGAGATGAATCCTACTTGGTCATTCTGTATAATTTTCTTGATGATTTTCTTCATTCTGTTTGCCAGTATTTTGTTGAGAATTTTTGCATCTATGCTCATTTGAAAGACTGGCCTGTAATTTTTCAGCTGGATCTTTCTCTGGTTTTGGTATTAGGGTAATACTTGCTTCCCAGAATGAACTAGAGAGAATAGCTTCCCTTTCCATTTCATTAGAGACTTTCAGGAGTATTTGTATTAAATCATCACTAAATTTCTTGTAAAATTCAGCTGTGAATCCATAACAACCTGGGCTTTTTTTCTTGGTAAGTTTTTAATAATTTTTTTCAATTTCATTAACTGATACTGGGTTATTCAGAAGTTTTATATCTTCTTGATCCAGCTTTGGTAATTCATGTTTCTAGGAATCTGTCCATTTCTTCTATTTTTTTTTATTTTGAAGAGAATATAACCACACAGAATAGAGTCAATCACAACAAAACATTGAACATGGTACATGACTTCAAAACAAGGTAAAAAGAAATCAATAATGGAGACCATAATGCCTCTCGTTATCTTCAAAATAACTGCCCATACCATCTGACATAAGTAAAATCAAACAAAATAGAACAGAGTAAAACCAGTAAAAAAAAAAAAAAACAATGAAAGTAATACAGGACTTCAATACAAGATAATAGTAAAACAACAGTGGCTACCATAATGTTTCTTGTTATCTTCAGAGCAGTTGCCTATACCTTCAGACATAATACAATTAAACAAAACAAAATAGAGTAAAATCAATCAAAACAAAACAATGGAAGCAATACAGTGCTTCAAAACAAGATAATAGGAAATCCACAATATCTATCATTATATATTTTGTTATCTTTGAAATAGCTGCCCATGCCATCAAGTATAATAAACACCAACAAAACAAAACAGAATAAAACCAAAGTAAATCATGGTAATAGACTAACAATGGCCACTGCCTTCCCTTTTCAGACAATTCCTCCCCTTTCACTTTTACCACATGTATTGTGCATTTTGGATTCCACTAACTCCTTTAGTTTGTTATATTAGGGAGACAACATGAAATTCACCCATGTGCCTCTTAACCATTTCATCTATGAGCATGCTGTCAAGTTGTATCCATTTACCTATAAGAGCCTTGAGGTTATCTTCCTTTATAGTTGAGTAGGTTTCTATTATATAGAAATGCCATGTCTTTCTTATCCATTCTGCAGTTGATGGGCAAGCTACCCCTACTTTATTTTTCCTCACTCCCTGGCACATAGAACATTGTTCTCCCTCCTTTGACTTTCAGCTTACGAATTTTCTTTCTAGTTAAGTGTTTCTTGTGTAAAACATACTGATGGATCCTGTCTCCTGATCCACTCTGCCTGTATTTCTTTCTGTTGGTGAATTGAGGCCATCTACATTAATGGTTATGGCCAACTTCAACTCCCTTGTCTCTGCCATGTTATTTTCCTGCCATTGGCTTCCTATTTTTTGCCTCCATTCAATTGTCTGCCCTGCTTGATGGTCCCCCTCTGCCACTGCCTGAGACTGTGGTCCTTTTTAATCTCTCTCTAAAATATCCTTTAGTATTCTTTCCGGGGTTGGTTTGGTGGTCATGGTGATCTCTGGTGTCACCAGCAGCCCAGTTGTTCTTTGCATTGGAAGTATCTTGTTTCTCCATTAATTTTGAAAGAAAGTTTTATAGGGTATATCAATCTGGTTTGGAAGTTGCCTTCTTTCAGGACTTCCAATACTTCACTCCAGCCTCTTCTTGACTTGATCATTTGTGTTGAGAAGTCTGCTGTGATTCTGGGTTTTCTTTTATAGGTGATCTTTTTCTTTTCTCCAACAGTCTTCAGCATTCTGTTCTTGTGTTGATTTTTTGGAATCTTGTTTATTATATGTCTGGGTGTAGATTTGTTTTGCTTATGGCTAGCTGGAGTTCTATATGCCTCACTTGTTTGAATGTCACTTTCTTTTCCCAAGCTTGAGAGGTTCTCTGATATTATTTCTGTAAATAGACCTGTAACGTCATTTGTTTTGACTCCTGCTTTTTCACTCACATCTTTTATTCTTAAGTTATGTTTCTTTGCATTGTCTTGCAGCTGTTGAATTGTTACTTCCTGGTTCCTTGTTATTTTCAAGAGATCTTTCTTTACACAATCACAAGCTGCAAACCTGTCTTCAGGGTTTGAAAGTCTATCTTCAGTTTCTCTCAAATGGTTTTGCCAGCTTTCCATGGAGTTTTTAATTTCCTGGATATCACTTTGAATCTGTTTCATGTATTATAAATCTCTCTTATATTGTTCATTCAAGGTTTCTGTCATTTTTCTATGCTCCTCTGCTTTTTTATCTATGTCTTCTTTAGAGGTGTTTAGCAGTTCTTTTATTATATTTTTCATGTTTTTTTTTACCTGAGATAATATTTCTGTTCTAATTTCTTTTATAGCCTCATGAAGTTGTTTCTTTACTTCCGTTGACATCACTTCAGACATTTCAGGTGTGTGACTCCTGATCTCTTCTGTGTTTACCTCTCTTGGACTTGTGCTGCTTGGGGTTGAATGCCATAGACTGCCTTTTCCTTCTTCGTCTTGACATATTCCTGGGTTTTTCCATACACGTGGGTAGTGGGGTCCCAGGCACTTCTGGCATTGGCTACAATGTCTCTGAAGTGAGAATGTTTGGTTTTTCCAGCCGGTGCTGGCTACAGGTATCTGATGGTGGTTCTTGGGTACATTGATGCAGGGCGGTCTGCTGTTTTTCCCCAGCTTGTGCTGGCTCCCCAAATGCTGATGGAGTGCACATGTGGACAGGGCCGGCCATGCCTCTAGACTGAGCTGGCTACTGGTGGTGAACCTACTCAATGACCTCTGGAATGCACACAGGGACAGGACTCAAGCCAAGCAATTTCCACAGGTCTGCACCCACCTAGGAGCTGCTGGAAGAAGCTGGCAGTAGTTCTGCTTCTGGGCTTATCCAGCCCAACACCAAAATGGTCCTGGCCAATCACTCTCTCCCATGGGAGGACTGAGTCCTCTGCACTCACTGCCAGATAGTGCAGTCCTTCACATCTGCCACTCCCTTCCACCACCATGTTTCTTTGCAGGGGCCTCTGGGGTCACCAGCAGCCACTGTCATCATGACCATGTGTCTTCAGGTCCCAACAGCTCCTCTTGCACGGTGAGTCTGGCTCCAGGCTAAGGCACCACTTCTTTGTTTAAGTTTTTCTTTTTACTCTCTCTGTGGGTTTCAATTCACACTTTAGATTCTTCCTGTGTACAGGGGACCCACTTCCTTCCTTCTTGTCTTCCCCATGATGCTATATTCCAGCATCTGGACTGTGTCTCTCAGAGAGGCTGTTTATTCTGCTGCTTACTGTTCTGCCATCTTCCTGGAATTCCCCTGTCCATTTCTTCTGTATTCAATCCTATGAGAGTAATGATTTTTACAGTAGGTATTGATGATCTTCTGTATTTCCACAAGACCTGTAGTGATTTCATGCTTTTCATTCTTTATTGCTTGAATTTGAGTTTTTTCTTTCCTTTTGGATAAAATTGGCTAGAGGTTTATCAGTTTTATTTATTCTTTCAAAGAATCAACTTTTCTATTCATTAATTCTTTGCACTATTTTCTTAGTCTCAACTGTGTTAATTTCTGCTCTGAATTTTATAATTTGTTCTCTTCTCTGGGCTTTGGGCTTGACTTGTTCTTCTTTTTCTAAAAGTCTGAGGCTCAGCATTAGGTTATTTGTCCTCATTCCATTTTCCTGATATGAGAAGTCACCACTATAAATTTCCATCTGAGGACTGCTTTCATTGCATTGCACAGGTTCCAGTAAATTGTATTTGCATTTTTTGATTGTATATATTGTTTAATTTCTTCTTTAATTTCCTCCATGACCCATTACTTTTTCGGTAGGGTGCTATTTAATTTCCATGTGTTTATGGAACTCTTGTGGTTTCTTCTGTCATTAATTTCCAATTTCATCATACTATGGTCAAGTAATATGCATGGGAAAATTTCAGTTCTTTTGCATTTACTTAAACATATTCTATGGGCTAGTGTATCATCTGTTTTAGAGAACACCCCATGCGCAGCTGAGAAGAATGTGTATTCTAATGCTGTTGGGTGGAACATTCTGCATATATGTACAAAGTTCATTTGTCCACAAGTTTGATTAAGTTCTGCTATTTCTTTGCTGATTTTTTGTCTAGTTGATCTGTTCCTTTGTGACAATGGAGTGTTAAGGTCCTCCATTATAATTGTTTTACTGCTTTTTGATTTTTTTCATGTCTATTAATATTTGTCTTACATAGTTGGGTCATACATTGTTCTAAGCAACTATGAAATGTTAAAATTTAAAATTTTGAAGTTTACACATCAATGACACATTAATGATAAAAAGATTATCTCACTCTAACATGATTTTTACATTTTCAGACTATCAAGGGAATTTTAGACTACTAATATTTTCCTAAAGATAAATTAGAACCCAACACAATTTTCATTCCCTCATCCTAAACCAAACTGTCATTATCCTATTATGTGATTAAAGTTAATTCTTTCATATCTAGAAAGCCACTAAGTCATTTATATTATACTGCAGAATATAGAAACAGGTCAGGAGCAAAAAGTATGAGAAAACACAGATTTTTCCCTTGAGTGCAGAAAATCTTCATATGGAATGAATAGGTGTGCCTTCTGTGAGATTTCATGAGTAATGTACATAATAGAAAAGTACTAATCTTGCTTTGCTATGCTGTTTTGCAGAGGAAAGGAAAAGAAATGGAAAGGAAATGCATATTTAAGACTTCTTCCCCAGAGTGTATCTCCCTTTCACATCATCAGTTTAATTGATTCTATCACAAAGCTCAATTCCCTGCTTTACAGAAAGTGCAGACAAAAATAACCAATTTCTAAAACTCCAGGTTGAATTTGATGTTGTCTGTACTTAATGCTAATCTTTTCTTTTCTCTTTTCTTTTCTTTTCTCCTGGATTTGTTCCAGTGCTTAAAGGACAATCTTATAATGGACCCTACAAAAGCAAAGTTTGGAATTTAAGTATTTCTTTATAGAAGGTAGTTTCATTCCCCCCAAAGTTTGTTAATTTGCATGCTTGCTTGTTTTTTCCATCAGCACGAGAAGTTACAGTCCTGATGATTTAGGTAACAACAAATATTCCTTTTCTGCCTCCTTCCCAGGTGATGATGACTTCAAAAATAAACAGAATTAAGTCAGCAAAGGCTCAATAATATAGGCTAACCTCTGCAAGTATTGAGCATTGTGCTTGGCACCAAGGATTACCTAAACTATTAAACCTCAAGAAACTTGCAATCATTCAGCAGAAAAATTAGTGCTTTTGAGATAGAAAAATCAGTCTTGAAGTACAGTGTTAAGAATGAATAAAAAAAAACTGGGACTATGGTTTGATTTTGTGATTTTTCAGGCAAATCAGTAAACTCTTGATCTTCACTTCCACAGGAAAAATCAAGGGAAGTAAACTCAATTTCCTTATAGACTTAGTTATGCTATAATTTATGAATTGTATGCTTCTGAAGAAGAACTGAATGACATGATATTTAAACAGGAAAACTCTGTAGTTAAAACTATCTTGGCTCAAACCCTGGCTATCACTTATTTTGCTGTGAGAACATAGCTAAGTCAACAATTTTACTAACTCTAAATTTCTTCAGCCACTAAATAGTAATATTAATAATATTGACATCACTATAGAAGGTGTCTTAAATGGAATAATATACTGACTATTTCAAAAAAACACTCAAAATCTAGTGACTTAATTACCATTTTATTGTTTGAATCTATAGGATACAGGGGTGTTTCTGTTTATCTAAACTGGTCTCACTGTTTCATCCTCAATATACTGAGGATCAGATAGGCAACTCTCCTACATGTTTGTGGGGCAAATTGCACAGACTTTCCTAGGGTGATTTTAACAAGGACAACTGTTTTCTTCCCTACATGAATTTAAGACTCTAGCAGGAAGTGCAGGCTTAATAACATGGTGTAGTAGTTCCAAGAGAGAAAGTAAGGTACACAAGGCCCCTTGAAGTCTAGACTCAACATTGGCACACTGTCAGTTGCACCACATACCACTAACAAAATGCAAGTACAGTCTAGATTCAAGGAATGGAAAAATAAATTTTACCACTTCGTTTTTAGGTAGATGTGGATACCTGAGGAGAAACAGCAGATTAAAAATGAAGCTGTTTTTACAATTGATCTACTACACTCATTAAAGAGCTTCATATGTCTGATGCTTAGTTAAGCATCAGTCATTGTCGGTGTAAGTTTCAATAAGAGTTCAAAGGACACAGTCATAAATATGAGATCAAAGCTTGGTGCTTTTGAATTAGTGAAAAGCACAGTTTGGATACATAGCATGGAAAGTAGTTCTTTACCATAGGACTGAATGAAGAATGAAAAAGGATGAATTATGTAAGGGACATTACTGAATGTGGGATTATGTCAGGAATAAACAGAAAGAAAACTTAGATATAGCTACCAGTAGAATCCATTTGCTTTGGTGACTCCTAAGCATCTCTACCAAATTAGAGTGGAGTTGTGACTTGACAACTTTTCCTCTGTCATTTCAAGTATGTGGATATAGAAGGCAAAATATTTGGGAAACAAGACTGCACAGTTACCAAAACCTGCATGGAGTGTTCAGTCTCCTACCTGGCAATGCAACTCATGGATGAAAAAGTACCGAGAGAGATCTACAGTTGAAGGGGTACTGGGATGACCAATTGCTCTCAGTAGAACAATGGGCCAAGAATCAGAGTTCCCCCAGCTTTTATTGCTTGTGCCACTTGCAAGAAAATATGCTAAAGGTCATGATTGAGTGCTCAGGAAGAATAACTTCTGCAGGCATGGCTTGTAAAGGAGGGACAAAGCACTCTTGCACCAAGCATAGAGGTTCCCCAATTAGTGGCTCAGTAAATAACTTGATGTTTGGAAAGGTAACACCTTTACTACTGGGAAAGTACTTTTTTTTGAGTCTCGTGGTTTCAGAAGATATGTTATCTCATGTCTTAGCCCTGAAATTTCAAAGTCTTGCTCAAGCCTCTATTCTGGCCACTGGGGGAGGGTAGTTCTCACCCACATGCTGTCACTTTGCCATGCCAAGACACATTATCACCTTGGCTTAACTTGATCACATTCTTTTAGTCAGTGAAAGAAACATTCACCTCTATATAGCCAACTCTGCACATCTCAGCAAATAGGGTTGAGGTAACGGCCAGTTAAAGATGAAGCAAGGGGCTTCATTTCTCAGGAGAATGTGGCTTGGTGGTCCCTCTCACATAGTTTGTTCCCTGACCAACCTAAACCAATACAGACAACATAGTTAAGGATAATAGCCCAATTAAGTTGTAGATTAGGCAAGTGATGCTTAGTATAAAAAAGAAATGTGAACGATCCAAGGAAATATGCTGTAAGACCTTTCATGGAAGATGTTCATGTCTGTTGTCTTCAATAAATGATTTTAATGAGAGTTTTCAGCTAATACAGAAGAAAACCTGGAGAAAGAAAAACTTGTCTCCCAGTCACAGGATGGACTCCCAGGAACTAATCAATCTGTACATTTTTTTCATAAGACTCTGGCACTGTATTATGAAGATTGGGGATAGGAAGAACAAATGACCGAAGATACCAAAATTCCATTGACTAGATTCTAGTATGTAAATAATACTTCAAAATATCATTGATATCCAAGCACATGTATGTGCTACAATTGTTCCAAATGTGAACAATACAGAATCTTCACCCTTGGGAATATGTGTTTTTACTGCCAGAGAAAATCCTTGAAGTAACGGATGATTTTCTGAACATTAACAATTTCTCAATACGAATTACATCTAGCATGTTTTAATGATCAGCAAAAATGGTTTTTATCAAAATTAGGCATTGTATTTGACTGAATTTCCAATCTTGCCTCATTTTCCATGCAGTCTAACATTATGATCTAAAATCTAGGGTTGCAGTTAAGGATCTTGGATGTAAGTCCTGGTTCTGCTAGTAAGCAGCTCGTGGAAAAGTCATTTTACTTTAAGGCTCAGTTTTTTTGCCTGTAAATTAGGCATCAGTCATAATAATTACCTTACAGGATTATTGTATAAACATGATAAAATTTGTTCTTAAAAAAGTTATTTGCTACCTATAAATTGCTATGCGAACTCACTTCTTTGACACTTCATAAGTACTCAAAACCATGCTAACTGTTAATAATTCACATATAGGTAAATATAGACTTTGTCCTCGAAGAACTTATAGGTTATTTAGGAAAATTCTGGTAATTAATTACAAAACTGCATGGGATAATAACAGCAGCTTGTTATGTACCTTTTATTTATTTTTTATTTTTTATTTTTTTTGCAGCACCGGGGATTGAACTCACGACCTTGCACTTGCTGGGCAGGCGCTTAGACTGCTGAGCTAGATCCCCAGCCCTCAGCAGCTTGTTATGATGGCCCAAAAGAACACAAGATTATTTACAAAAGTAGGCAGACAAATAAGAAAAAAGAAATAACAAGTTATAAGTATGGGATTCTAAACAATTACAAGAAATTTGCCTAACAAATAACTTGAACCAAAAGTAAATCCAGCATGAACTGAAGTTAAGAAAGGGGAAAAGAACACTTGAGAAAGGTCCTTGAGGCTAGAGTGTGGGGTACAGAGGGAAGTCCTCAGTGTGAAACTTGTCTAGAGGTTAAAGATCTGACTGCCATGAAAAGTTAGGATTGTAGTTTGTTTGCTGTTAGGAGCCATCAAAACTTTTTGACCAAGAAAGGAAATAATATACCTGGGATTATACAAATATACAAAGATTACTTTGGAGACAAAATAAAAAGACAAACTGAAGAACAAAAGTTGTGGGCATGAATCAGTATTTCTTTTCCTACTAATCTGAGTGAAGGATGAAGAAACAATGAATGGAAAAAGAAATGAAGTAGGGAAATGAAGAGAAAAGATGGGTTCAAAAACTTTTTCGGAGAAAAAATAAACACACTGCATAACTGGTTGAGTATAGAAAGTAAAATCAAAGACAATGTAGAAGCTTCTACTAAGGAACTATGTGGATAGTTGCACCAAAACACAATCCCCAAAAAGAGGAAAATATTTTGGAAATGAGTGGAGAATGAAATCAATTTAGGATAAGTTGACAAGCCAGCTGGAGGATATCTAGATGGAAATGTCCAGAAGGCTAGAGCACAGATACGAAACAGGCAATTTACTTCACCTTTGTTTCCTTCACTAGAAAATGATAGCATATTGCTTAAGGACTGTAGAGAGGATTAATGAGCCAGTGTTCGCATTTATTCCACACCAAGGATCAATGAGAGCTTGGCAAAGAATTAGGTTGAAGTCCCATTAGGTTAAATGGGAAACAAAGCAGCTCTGATATGAAAGTCATTGAAGGAAGAGAATTAAAACTATCTATGCCACACTGTAAAATACAATTCTTTAGGCAGACGCTATAGGCACAGCTTTGATGCGAGTGGGCATTAACCTCTTTTCAGCTTAAAAAATAAATAAATAAATGTATTTTTTAAATAAATTTTTTAGAGTGGAGCTAAAGATGGCGGCATAAACAGTCTCTCTGACAGAAACAGTTCAGATGCTCGAATATAACATCACGGAGAGGACAAGAAGGAAGGAACTAGGTCCCCTGAACCAAGGAAGAATCTAAAATATGACTCGAAGCCCACCAAGAGAATAAAAAGAATTTAAACAAAGAAGAAGGTGGTGGCTGGCAGCACCTCAGCCTGGAGCCGGATTCACCCCGCCGGAAGACCTGCTGAGCCTGGAGACGCGCGCGGTCGCGGCTGCGGTCATGGTCGCAGCTGAGGTCGACCCCGGAGGTCTCTGCGGAGAGGCGCGGGAGTGAAGGAGAGCTGCAGGCGTGGAGATCTGTGCTGGCAGTGGGTGAGTCTTTGGAATTCCACCCCACCCCCACCCCACAGGAGAGAATGGTCGGCCGGGCTCCATCTTGGAGTTGGGCAGGATGCGCCCTCTTGGGGCCGACACGGATAACTACTGGCGTCAGTGCCAGGTTGTGGGCGGACCCGCAGAAGTTGCCTGCAGGAAGCCAGGAAAAAAAAAAACAGTCATTTGGGAGCTCCAGGTTGTGGGTAGACCCGCGGAGGCTGATTGGTTGGAGATCGGCTCCCTCGCGCATTTCAGACAATATCGCTAAACAGCTTAGATTCCCAAGGCCTGACCAGGTCTGCTCCCGTGCAAACCCCAGGTGGCTTGGTTCCCAGTTCAGTGCAGAGGCACAGGCACCCAACATCAGATATACATAGCCAGCACTGGCTAGAAAAGACAAACAGCCTAGCTTCGGAGAAGTTGTGGCCAGTGCTGGGGTGCCTGGGACCACACTACTCAGGGGTAGAAGAAATCAAGAATATGCCAAGATGAAGA
>RJWT010018157.1:0-19014 GCA_004365215.1 Cuniculus paca
TGGAGCTGCAGGGAAACTGAGAAACCAGCGGGCAAGGAAGTGTCTGTCCAGACTCAGGTCTCTGGAGCTGTAGACTTACCTCCCCTTCTCAACAGCAGGGCTGCATGTCTGTTGTGTCTGCAGCTGGGGCTGGGCAGGCACAGAAAGGAGCCAGGAGGCTGGTTCTGCATATGTAATGTGGAGGGGCTGCAGCTGCACCGATTGGCTGGAGTCCTGGCAACCAAAGGTGAGGCTTGGCCAGGTGATCTAGGGATGACTTAGTGCTGCCCATAGAGCCCTCTCTGTAACTCTCGTGCCCAGAAAAGGAAATATGGTTTGCAAAGCACTCTAGTCTATAACCACTGCTGGTGTTCACAAATTCTTTAGGGAGAGAGGCACAGCTGTAATGTATTTTTTGAAGTCTTTTTTCCTTAACTTAAAAAAAAATTTGCAAGAAGTCAAGTATACAGAAATGTTGATATAACAGTACCACAAATATCTGTGCACTTCTAACTCACATTCACCAACTGCTACATTTTGCCACAATTGCTTTATTTCTATCTATATATATTCTTTGACATCATTTGAAAATAGGTTGCAGAAATAATGACAATGTCAGCCCTAAATACTCTAGGACACTAATCATCAAGTTAACATTTCATCATAGTTTTACATTTATTAAGTGCGGTCATATTAATAAACATCATGACTTTAGGAGATTGAGTTAAGAGAATTTAAGGGGATTTCCAGAGTTTCTTGATAAGGAAAAAAGAATTTGATAGAGATTCTGAAAATAGATTGCCCTTATAAAATGCACCCATGCCTGACTGCACTAATCCTTAGAAAAAGACCAACAACTCTACATTTCTACCCCAGCCATGGCCTCTGTAGCTCTTTCTAATTAGCCATGCAAGGAGCTTTCAGGCAAAAAACTGATCCCTCAGTCTTATAATTCCACATTGTGATACTCTACTTGCTAGTTAACACAAGCTGTGGTTTGTTTGGGTGAGGTTAACTGCACCTTTGTACCAAGTGAACAAGAAGGTTCAACCTTCTTGTGGGACAATGAGGACCTTTCTGGTGAACACTCTGCCTAGTACACAGCAGGGACAAGAAGAGGGTGACTAAATGACTGGGCCGAGCATCAGACAGCAAAGTAGAAAGGAAATCTATCAGCAACTGCCGTGGGGGCTCAGGAGACAGATGCATTCTTTCACTCATTAACAGATAATTAGATAGCCCTGATTATCTGCCCCTTGCTTGTCTGGCAAAGGAAAACCAGAACCCGAGCTGGGGTACTGGGGCATCTGGGTCAGAAAGAAAGCATTCAGATCTGGGGCTCTGGGCTTGGGAACAAAGCACAAACCTGGGTGCTAAGGCTGGGCTTGGCTCAGAAATGGGCCCCAGGGGTCTTCTGTCTGCCAACTTGCCTTGGACCACACAGATTGATGGTCGACCGGGACAGTGGTTCCTTGGTACATGAATTTAAATCTTTCCATTATTCCAATCCCAGAATTCGTTCCATGATTCTGGTTGCAACTGAACTTCACTACTGTGTCTGCTTGTCAAGAGGGCAAATGGCATTTACAACAAGTTTGTTTCTAGCTCTTTTGAGATTTTTGTATTGTTTTAAGAGATCTTTACATATTTTATATGTACTTCAAAAAATACTTCAAAAAATCTTTATCCTACTTCTTCGAAGATCTCCAATCTTATTTGGAAATAATTACTTAAATTTTAAAAAATATTAATCTCATGCAATTGTGTATTTTGAACATTTTTGTATATAATTTTTTTCATGAGAGAATGTAGAGAAAGATTAGCACATTTCGAGGTACCACAGGGATTTAGTAAAACAAGTTAATGCAACTCATCCCCTTTCTACGTATTTATTCAGGTAATTCTGTTGGACATATGGGTGAGATAAAATGTGCTGATCAAAAGATATTTAACCCTATTTTTAGCATTCAAATAATAAAGCAACAGATAAATATGCATAATTGCTACATTCGTATGAATCAATCATCTTTGGTTTTTTGCCTACTTTTGAAGAAATGTAGATTTCTAAACATCTTGTTATGAAAGTAATGCAGAGTAATTAAATAAAAATGGAAATAGTGGGAAAGTTAGAAATAGGAAGAACCACTGAAACGATGCTCTTAATGATGTTAACTCTTTCATTTCCAGTTCTTTGCCAAGCGCAGATGTTTCTTCACATTTGCATACTTTGCAATTTGTTTGTAGAGATGTATTTCTCTTAACTTTTTAATTGATTTTTTTATCTAAAGCAATTTCCATGTTATTTTTAAATTTTTGTGAGCATATTTTACCATTAGGACATTGAGAGGAATATTCCATTTATAACACAAAGCATTCGACTCTGCTCATTTCTCAAGCACCCATTTGTCTTCCCAAATACATTTTTCCATTGATTTTCTTCTGTGTTTATTATCATTTCTTTAGAATTAGTTTTCCAGAAATGAAGTGACTGAATTTAAAGGAATATCATTTTTAAAAAATTCATTGTTGTCAAATGAATGCTGTTTTTATTATCGATAAAATTCATTTTTAAACTTACTGTTTTTGAAATTACTTTTTATGGCACATAATTATACATATTTATGGGGTACTGTGTATTCTTTTGATACATATTTATGATGTCTAATGATCAAATTGGGGTAATTAGCAAACTGATTATCTGAAACATTGATCATATTTTTGTGTTGGCAATATTCAGAATTCTTTCTTCTGACCATTTTGAATCTACAATACACTCAACTGAATTTATTACTGTGGTCAGGATGGTGCACTCAGGGTGAAGCTGTGATTGTTGCCCTTGCTCCTTGGTGGAGAACTCAGACTCAGTTTCCTCTTTCCTCTCCAGGACTGGCTTCTTTGGGCTCTGAGGGATCAGGCAGAAATTGGAAATGCAGAGAATGCTTTATGGATGCAAGTAGGGTGTATTACTCTGCATGCATTTGACTCCCTTGACAACTTTATTAGAAGCTTTGGATGTACTGGATGATTTTAAATGAAGACGGAATTGTGTATAGATAAAATCACTAGAAATATCTCAAATACTTACCATTGCACATTTTTCTTTTTAATCAGAAAGCATCTAAACAATGTTAAAATGTGTTACAACTACTATTTCTCAGATCAACTGCTTTCAGGATCCACATGGTAGAATTAAGAGACAGAGCAGGGGAAGAGAGGAAAGCAGAAAGACAAACTGTATAGCATGTGACTAAGTTTAGTTCAAAAAAGGGAAAAGAACCAAGAAAAAGAATAAAACTGAGTTATAAATCCCTGAAGGTTTTAACAGAAATCTCTCGATGGCTTCGCTTACAGGAATAAGAACATTCATTTTGTATATCATGAATTAGAGAATTGTTTTCCTGCTAAGTGAATTCTATTCCAAAATGAAACATTAGTATCCCTAGGAGCATCTTAGAGCTGGTGTGTGTCTAGTGTGTCCTGCCAGCCAAGCCAAGTCAAGCCAAATTCCCTTTCCCTGTTCACAAGATTTCAGCTCTGGATTTTACAAGACAGCCTTTCTCACTTTTGGGATGTAGTTACACGACTCATACTGCTTTAGCAACACGAAGTAGTTTTTGTGAGCATATTTTTGGTCTGGAGAATGTTGTTCAGGGAAGGTGCTCAAAAATAGATTATTTCCAGTTGTCTGAAAAGCAGCTAAGTTTGTTGAGACATAAGAACAACTTTTAATTTTTTTAAAAGAATTTCTCATGAAATCATCAGCTGCAAATAAACTTGAAACCCAGCTGACACACTCTTCCCTTTAGGGCTTGTGTGATATTCTGCTACTCATTTAGGGAGTACTGAGGGATTCATAAGTGACTTGGTGGTGGACTTGTCCTGTGCCATAGTTGCTCTGGCAATAAATAAAGCCAGATTGTCACCACAACACCAGGCTTTCAAAAGAAAAGCTGTTTTTACCACTAAGAAATGGTAAATGTTTCAGGAGACCTGTATGTTTAATTTTTGTGTTTATAGGCATAGAAATATCACATGGTATCCTATAAATATGGATGTTTTTATGTGTCATTTAAACATTAATGTAACATAAATTTAAAAAGAAAAATGAGAAACCGTTCATCGGATAGGAAAAGTGGGATGGGAATTATACAGCTACTCTGTCTTGCCTGCTGTTAAAATATCTTCCTTGAAAAGACATGCAGATTTTCCTTTCCCTAGGAGAGATTATATGTTTGATAATAGGTGAAATAAGAATTTTCTTTCTTCCTATAAGATTAAACATATAGTCTGTTCTAGAAAAAGGAAAAATTTGAATTTTCTGAAGTAGTAGGGTCCAGGAGAGCAGTGTAGGAGTTGGTGGAAACCGTAGTGATTTTTAGGTCTCTGTGTTGTCCTTTATCCTTGGGAGATTTTAGAAAGCACGGCTAATTTGTCCTGGAGGAGACATGACTGCGTTCTTCAGCATTTCCTCTGATTCCTGACAAAAATGCTGTGCCTTAACCAGCAAATGAAAGCTAAACCTCATCTGGGATGAACAGACGGAACAGGACAGATTCCAGACAGAACATGTCTGTGACATCCTGACCTGCCACCAAGATACAGAGTTTGCCTTGTTTTTGCTTTGGCTTTGTTGTGATATCTTAAAGTTCTTTCTTTCAAGAAAATCAGCTTCCTCTTTTCTTTCAGTACTTACTGACGTCTCCTTTCATCTTCTATTTTTTATTTTGAAACGTTTAATTCTTTAATATGGATCAGATATATTCAAGGTATACAATGTGATGATTTGATACATGCATGAGACTGGGAGCACTCTAAAGAACAGAATTTGGTGTTTATTCTGTTTATACCACCCTTCTTATGCCAGAGGGCAGTTCTCTTATTGTCTTACTTTTCTCATTGCTGAGACAAAACACCTGACTCCCAAAGTTAAAAGAGAAAAGGTTTATTTCACCTCACAGTTTGTAGAAGTTTCAGTCTGGCATCAGCTGCCTCCAAGGCAGGGTGGCATGGCAGAGGAGCATGGCAGAAGAGAAACAGTCCATGGAAAGGCAGACAGGAGGCAGTGAGACCTCAAGCAGCAGCAGCAGCAGCAGCAAGCTGCTTCCTTGTCTCCCTTTATAATCCATCCAGGCTACAAGCCTCTCTACCATGCAACCCACCATTTACACACCTAGAACTCTACTAAACCCATATAGTCATCACACACCCTTAATCCCAGCACTACACACCCTAGATCCAGCCACCTCTGAAAAGCCCACCTGTGAAGGCTTAAGGCTTCGAGAGGATATCTAGGCCTCACACGCATTCTACTCCTTAGCTCAGTATGGAATCTTCTTCAAGTTTGGATGTGTCTGACTCTGCCTCTCTTCCCAGTCTCTTGGGTGCTTTCCTACCACAGGGACAAGATCTCACTCCATTGGAGTTAATCAGAATCACTGGAAAAGACCCTTGTCCAGAGCTTTCTATTTGGACTACTCTTTTTGATCACCCCCATTTCTCTGATTTATTTCTGTATTTTCCTTTGTTGGGGTAAACTATGCATGACATGAAATTTGCCTTTGAATTGTTTTCAGGTGTGCAACTCGGCAACATTAAGGACTTTCACACTGTCACACAATCATCATTATCCATTTCCAGAACTTTATTTATCCTCTTGAACTGAAACTCTGTACTCGTTAAACCACAGCTCCACATGCCCCTCTCCCCAAGCCCCCATTCTACTGAGTTTGAATATTATGAATTTGACTGGAGCTCAGGCAAGTGAGACCATAAAATATTTGACCTTCTGTGACCGGATTACTTAACTCAACATAACATCTTCATGGGTCACCTGTGTTACAGCCTATACAGAATCTTCTTCCTTTCTAAAAGTGAATAATGTTAAATTATTTGCATAAGCCCTTTTTTGACTATTTTATAGGTTTTTCAGCTACAATAAGAAAAGCAGTCTTTATGTCTTCCACGGCTCATCTTTACGTCCAGTGCTCTGAGTCTTTCTGCTAAATGTGCCTCAAATTTCCTGCAGATGAAAGTTCTCAATTAAAGAGCTTTATTTAATTTTCTTCTATTTTTACCATATCTCCTGGCAACCTCTGGAAACATTTAGTAGGACAATGATTCTTTTTTCTGGTTCCTAATGCTCATGCAGATTTCCCTCTAAATTTTCTATTTTATTTTATTTTAAAATGAAAAAAGAACAAATTAACAGCATTGTTATTTCTGGTTGATAGCTTTCCTATGTTCATACCACTTTCCCTTTTCTCCTATCTTTCCACTCTTGGAGGCCTCTGCATCTGCTCCTTCATTCGTGTTGTTTTTTTATTTTTCCAGCAAGCATTTACTAAGTGGAAAGTTGCAATGTTGAAGTCCACCTGGAAACCACACATCTTAGTGTCTTCCCAAGACAGGTTCTTTGGGGCCCAAGGAGCCTTTATTCAAATACTCAGAGAAAGTCTGATCTGGAGATTATGCTCTTAATAATATCTTCTCAAGTGCATCAAAATAATATAAACCAATATTATTATGCTAATGTTTAAATTCAGAGAATGTTCTCAATATCATTGAGGTAGGCTGAAAAACTCTCCCTTACACGCGTAATTCATTCACGTAATCCTTGGAAACTGTGACTCTCATCTTAGTTGGCAGACACCACCCTGGGGGGTGTCTTTGTAGATATGATTGAGTTTAAGATGTCAAGATGGGAAGGTTATGCTGGATTGTCTGCATGGAGCCTACATGCCACCACATGTACCTTATAAGAGGGAGGAAGATGGAGATCTTAATACACACAGAACAGGAAGCCATGTGGAGACAGAGCCATCAGTGGTAAGAGGCTGGCCTTGAAGATTGGAAGAATGTGGCCACGAGCCCAGGAGTGCCATCGAGGAAGGGGTGCCCCAACCAGAGCCTCCGGGGTGCCTGACCACACCTGCATTCCAATCTGGTGCTGCCACCAGACTTCAGAGTTTGGACTTCTGGCCTCCAAAACCCATGAGAAAACAAATGTCTGTTGTTTTTAAGTATCAGTTTGTGGTAATTTACTGTAGCAGCCACGGGAAATGAATGTAGTCATTTTA
This sequence comes from Cuniculus paca, assembly GCA_004365215.1. Lineage (NCBI taxonomy): Eukaryota > Metazoa > Chordata > Mammalia > Rodentia > Cuniculidae > Cuniculus > Cuniculus paca. The sequence goes on from RJWT010018157.1 coordinate 7,056, forward strand.
TCTCTAGAATGAGGTTAATAACAGCATGCACTTTGAAGCGTTTGTAAAGATAAAATGAATGAGGGTCTGGAAGAAGCTCAAGAGAGTGCTTAACATGGTGAGTATTCACAAATGTTGGATTCATTTACTGAAAGGTTCACTTGAAGTATTGGGCCACACCATCTTCCAACACTAAACAGCAAATATATTAATGAAACTCAACGCAAATAACAGAACCGTTGGCGCACTCTAAATACCCACTTGCCACAGGCAGCCCCCATCCCATCTCCTGGCTACTGAGTGCTTTATAAAATGCATGTCTGCTCAGGACCTGTCCCTTCAGGAAATCTCTAGTGACCTCTCCTCCTAGTCAGGCAACAAGCCAAGCCCTTTCTAAAACAAGATTGAAAGAGTAGGCACCCTACTGCCTCCTGAGTTCTTCTGCTGAAGATGAGGTAAACAGCACTAGTGTGTACTTGAGGATTTTTTGTGTGTGTGTGTGAAGGCAAAATGAATGAGTTACTGAAAAAAAAAAAATCTCAGAGTAGGGCTTGGCCCAGTGAGTGCTCAGCAATGTTAGATGCAATTGTGATAGATTTATTTCAAACACTGGGCTTCTAATTGTGACAGATTCATTTATGTATAGCATTATTTAAAACAGCTAGACTCTTGCTCACCTGCCTGGCCACACTGGCCTCCAGTTGTGACCAAATTTATCTCACCTGAAGTTGCAAGGCCTCTGCATGGGGCCCTGCCTTGCCTGAAGAGCTCTTTCCCCCCTGCCCAGTGGCTCCCCACCTTCTTCCCTTTGTCTCTTCTCCGTCATCGCCTTAGCAGGGAGTCTCTTTGGTAACCCTGGCTGGTAGAGCAAACCAGCACCCCTCCTTGGCAACTTCTCCATTTGTTTTTCTTTGTAGTAGTTGCCTCTGCTAAATGTTAAATCTATCCATATTACTCCCTGCTGCTTTCCTTGTAATAGCATCACATCATCTTTCCATGATATTAGAAAATAGAAAACAAAGCTAGTTTACATATCACATCTTGCAAAAAGACAAAATTTGTTCTATTGGGTAAATATTCTATTGGGTAAATGTAAATTGAGTCTGCCACCTGTTTTTCTTCTAAGAATCTAATTTATCAATCAAAATAATCTGATTGGTGAACACAGACTTTAGGTTAAACAGTGAAGACATTGACCACCAGTTCTACCGTTTGCAAGATGGGTCATGTTGGAGATGTTCCTGGTAGTCCTGAGCCTCTGTTCTTTCCCTGCAAAGCAGAAACAATCTTGCTTGTTTTAAGGATTAGTATTGCTGTGTGTGATGGGCCTGACCCAGTATCTGCCATTCTGGGAACCTAAAAATTGGTAACTGTCTCTGGGAAGCTGAGACAGGAGGATCACAAATTGGAGCACAATCTGGCCAACTTAGCAAGACCATGTCTCAAAATAAAAAATAAAAAAGGGACTGGGGATGTAGCTTAGTGTGAAGGTCCTGGATTTCATTTACACTATGGAAAAAAATGACAACTGTGTTTTGTTATGTCTCTGACTGCAGTGCTACTCAACTTTCTCCATGAAATCAGGGTCACAGTGGCTTGGTTCGGTTCAGCAGTTTCATATGAACTATTCTTAAAACCATCATGTGAATGACTACTTATTTTAAATCAGCACGCACATTTGGTTAGGATGTTTGGAATGAACTGTGTTTTGAGAACTGACTTGACTTGTGCAGAGCATTTGCAAAGCAAAAGTTTGCAGATACATTTAGTAACTATGTTATAGATGGTGAGAAGCACTAATAAAACTCCAAAGAGTTTTCCCCCTTATAATAAGGAGGGCTGATCTGTACCAGGTTGCAGGTGGATGTTGACTCAGGGTGCTTGAGTCCCTGAGTGGCCAAGGGAAGTGTAGGGGTCACCTCCAGGACTCAGGGGCAACTGGGGGTTGGGAGCAGCTATGGTCTGCGCTCTGGAGCTTATGGATCTGCTGACTGTAGGAAGGATGGGTTTGGAAAGTGATGCCTTTCATACAGTTAACAAGGGAAGACCAACTGGCACTGATTAGGATAGGGTCTTATTAAATTTCCACTCTACTAATTTGGAAACTGTGATAATTCGGAGTTGGCAAATGTGATCCAGAATAAAAATGTACAGTTAAATGCTGTCATTTGGAAATTTTATATTATAGCACAACATACTAGATGGTAGAGGCCTATTGTTCACTCAATGTATTTTAGTTTAGTACTGTTTTCCTATTTGCCATCTCAGCAAATGGTACTGTGGTTTGCACAGGTGACATCTATTTGCTAGCAAACCACTTGGGTGGCATGAGTAGGGAGAAAGGTTCATTGGGTCATTTTTCTGAAGAACGCAAGGAGGAAGCAGCCGGGATAAATTGCAAAGAAATGTCACTCTGTGATGAACACATCAACCCCATAGAAATGAACAAAACCCCAGAATAGAGAGCAGAGCTCCTGTATCTGAGGATGCTCCCCAGTGAGGGAGATGGGGCCCTGAGTGCTGTGAGTGGACAACCAGGTTCCAGACAGACAGCCCCAGGGGACCACATGGGGACAGGAAGGGGTCAGCTCGGCTGAGAAAGAGGACGTGCGTCTCTCATGGCTGGGTTAACTGTAGGATACACAATCCTGTAAACAAATTCATTTCCCCCAGGATTTTTGAGAGCATTCTAACAGGATTATCATTTCTCTGCATAAAGGAAGCTTAGCAAGAAAATGATTACAGAACGGGCTTCAAATGATCTCCAAATGGCCACATAATAGAGATGGCTGAGATGGGGGAAATTAACAAGATTTCGTTTGCTGAAATCCAGCCATCGGTTATTCTCGAAGCTGTCTTGTCTCACCCTAGCTCTCTCTCCCTTCTGTCGGCTGTCTGCAGAGATCTCTTGCACTCTGGATTTTTAGACATCTATTCTTACTGTCTGTAGTCTTTCTGCTCTGTCCTTTCTAGGTCACTTTCACCTTAAAGTCTAAGTAGAATTCCTCATCTTTATTTATTCTGGGTTCGTCTGAGACAACTGGAACAGGAGTATGTGCAAATTCTCCAGGTTGGTCAGGAATGAATTGGCACCTTCGCTCATGTAGTCTTTCAACAAACATTTTCAGACTTGTGTCTGAGGAGGAAATGAAGAAGATACAGGAGCCTGTCCTGAAAGGGACATGATGTTTAGTGGGATGGCAGATAGACTTATCAGGGATGACAGCAAAGTGAGGTGACTCCTCTGCTGGATAGATGCAAGGAGGTAGAAAAGAGGGAAAGAGTACCACTCAGTTTGGGTCCTTTTGTTTTTTGTGGTACTGGGGATGGAACCAAGGGTCTTTACACTGAGCCACATCCCTAGCCATTTTCTTATTTTTTATTCTGAGATAGGGTCTTACTATATTGCCAAGTTACCCAGGCCAGGTTCAAACTTGTGGCAGAGCAAGAAAGGGCAAGAGCAGGAACAACTGCTGCCTGGGTCTCTCTTCCTCTTCCTGAAATACCACTAAAGCCACTATAGTTCCCGCTTTGTGACCTAATCTAACCTAATCGTTTTCCAAAGGTCCCACTGCAAAATACCACCCACCTATGAGTTTGGGATCCAGTTTCCAGTGTGTGAGTTTTGGGGGGCACAGTCAAACCACAGTACCAGGTATCTGGTTTGAGGGGAGTCTCCTGATGACCCTGTCATGGCTCCAGACACCTACTGGTCACTGCCCTCTTTTGTCCAGTTTCCTCATTTCTGAGAAAACTTCAGTGACCCTTCCTGGCCTTGTTTCAAGAAGCCTGCACCTTGATTTCTTAGCCTTCTGTTCTAGAACCTTTTACATCTTTCTCCCACGAGTGTACAAACTCATTTCTTCTGTGTGCAGTGGAATTTCAGTCCACTGCCTGTATAATGAGCCATTCCTCTCTGTGATAAACACAAGAGATAAGCAACTTATAAGAAGGGAAGTTTATTTCAGCTGGCAGTTTCGAGGATTCCAGTTCACAGGGGATTGCCCCCATCACTTTTGGGCCTATGACGAGGCAGAACATCAGGGCAGGGAGTTGGTGGCAGAAGAAAAGTGCTCACCTCATGGCAGCCAGGAAGCAAAGAGAGGAGAGTAAGGGGCTGGTTCCCAATGTCCCCACAGTGCCTTACATGCTCCCACTTGCCCCACCTCCCCAAAACACCATCTGCTGGGGACCAAGCTTCTGTGTAACGCTTCAGATCCAGTCTGTCATGCCCCTTGGCATGACTCTTCTTCCTCAGAACATTCCTCTATCTTCTATTTGCCTACTTAGATCTCATCTTGTCCCTTGAAATCCTCCAAAGGATGAGATGACTCCCTCACTGGCATCTCCGGATATGTCCTCTCAACATCCCAAGCAGAACTCATCTTCTCTTCTCTCTTCATCTCTTCTCACCCTGGTTTTCCCATTTCTCTGGCTCCACTTGCTTCATGGATACAGGCCTAGATCCTGCTTCCTGTCCACTCGTCCTGTTGGTGGATTTCTGGGGTCACAGGAAAATATCTGAGATACAGAAGTCATCTGATGAGTTACATACGGGAGCTACTGAGATGTGGACAGAGAAGAGGGAAGACAATCTTTGGTGCCTTCCAGAAGTTGACTTTGAAGTCTTAATGAGATGAAAGGGTTAGAAGAACCTGAGTGTTCTTGATAGGATTAAAATATAAAAAGACATTTTCATTGGTAATGAATGTAGTCATCAAGTGCTGGTCTCACATTGGCAGTAGGAATGCCCTTCCTCACCTTTTGTTTTCCTCTGATCACCATATTGAGGCTCAGAAAGTCTTTTGCCAGAAGGAATTGTAGAATCCCTTGCTGTAGTTCCCTATAGACAAGGGAAAGAAATCAGTCTTTAAAGGCTATATCCTTGGTTTCATGTGACACTTTAAAGAAGGCAGCAATGCAGAGATGTTCAACACCCCAGGGGTTGCCAGGGGTCAGTGTGGGGGGTGGACAGGGAAAAAGTGTTGACACATGGAGTGGAGAAGACAGTGCTGTCACACAGTGCTGACACACATGCACCTAGGTCTGGGAAACCCTCTGTGTGATGCTGTACTTGTGACAACATACTTTTGTTAAAACACATTGAATTTTTCTGCACAGAGTGAGCCTTAATATATGCAAAATTTACAAAATGATTTAAAAGCTCAGGGCATCCCAGGATGAAAAACAGAAGAAAGAATCTAAATGTGCAAGTACTTCCCAGGAGCTTTCCCAGTTACCAGGTCTGTGACAGGGATCCCAAACTGGAATGTGTCATAAGCAGGCTGAGACAATGAAGAGCTGATATAACTCTTCCACACATCTTGTCCCCTTGAGCAGTGACCATTCTGGTTTCAAACTAAAATATTCCCCCAGAAGCTCATGTATTGGGAGGAGCTGCTTTTGGAAAGTGAGTGGATTGTGAGAGCTCTAACACCAGTGTGTTAATCCACTGATGAGATTATGACTTGATGGCATGATTGGGAGGGGACAAGAACAGGAAGTGAGGCCTAGGTGAAGCGAGTGGGTCATGGGGTTGTGACCTTGGGAATTATATCTTGTCTCTGGTCTCTTCCTCTCTGGCTCTTTCCCTGTTTCCTGGATGCCATGGACTGAGCAGCTTGCGTCTACCATGTCCTTCTGCCATGGTGTTTCTGCCTTGTCATAGGCCAAAAGCAAGGGAGACGGCCAACCTGGACTGCAACTTCTGAAACTATGAGCCAAAATAAATCTTTCCTCCTTTAAGTCAATTAGCTCAGGTGTTTTGTTACTAACCTACATAACATGTGACAGCTGGTTGACACATAACCTTGGAGTCTGTGGGTTGAAGTGGCAGAGCAGCAAGAGGGAAGTAAGCTGGGTCACTTCCAGGAGGACAGCTTCCCAGACTGTCTCTGGAATCTGATGTGAGCCAGATCTTAGTCTCAATTGTGTTGAATTTAATCTAATTCAATGTTGACTCCACAGGCCTGAAATAGTGCATAATATATACTGTATTATGATAATGCAATTATACAGTCTTCATTTGTATGACTGATGGTCTAGCTCAGTTTTAGAATAAAATCTTCTGAAGAAAATTAACTCCAAGGAATGACCACCAGTAGAGAGGATGACAGCCTTGTTTCACACTTTTTGTGAATCCTCCAAGTAGATTGTTCTGTTTTTTCCTAATCCCAATGGCCAGCCTAAACCTTTTAAAGTAACCTCATATATTCTAATCTCTGTTCTTTTCTGCTCCTTAATGATATTCCTATAAATAGTATAGGGAAGGAAGCAAATAGACAGGTGGTCATCTGGCTAAAGTCTCCCCTGCTGGCCCTTGGTGTCTGTTACCGGAGCAGAAAGTAAGGCCATCCATCACTGAACTGACCTACTTCAATGACATCATTGGCTCCTGAGGAACAGAGATCATGAGAAGCCATTTTGACTGAATGCAAGTCAATATAAACAACTTCCTTTGGAACAGAGCACTGCCAGATTCATACCGGCATTCTGATTTCTTCCTGCATCTTCAGGCCATAGTCTATTTTCATTAAAGTCTTTTTCATTTCTGTGTCACAGAATACTCGGTCTCCAGCCCAGGCCTGGATCTCTTTAGACCACAATGTCCCAACAGGTACATGGGGAGGGTTGGCTGCATGGGCCAGTCAGAGGTTTATCTGCATGAAGACGGAAGATTAGATGATTTGAAAGAGCTCTGGCCCTTCACAATGAGACCTCAAGCTGGTCTTTCATTCTGTAGGTTATAGTTCTCAAGGGAGGAATCTTAATAAAGAGCCCATGAATTAATTCCTTTTTTCTTATGATGTTTGATAACATGAGATTGAAGAAATACCCTTATTTAATCTAGCCAAGTACACAGCGAGGTGGAGAAAAGGTTCTCCTGATTATCTTCAGCCTGGACACAATAGGAATAGAGAAAGGAACTTTCCCACTGGGCCAAACAGAGGCAAACAATTATTTTAATACACATTTGGAGTGCAGGGTCAGCTTTTTGGGACTAAGGTTCTCCAAGAGAAGCTGGGGACCCAGGAGGGAGATTTAAAAACCAGGAGACCACACAACAACATGGAAGATAACAGCTTTTGAAACAGCTCAAGGATTCAATGACTTGGACCAGTGGACAGGCTCCTCCCCTCCCGTCCTTTCATTCTTGAGGCTTTACTCTGCCTATTGACCTTTGAGAGTCGCACCCTGTGACTTTAGCAATACATGCTCATCCTTATAACTAGGTTACGACATTGAAGTTGGCACCTCCCACTGCCAGTTCTGGTCACTCTGAGACCCAGGGCTGATGAGTAACTTGGGTAAGGCCACAGTGAAAAGGTGGCTTCTTCCATTTTGGGCTGGAAGTCATGGGCCTCAAAACACTAAATCTTCCGTCTTTTGCTATGATAACTAATGAGTCCCAGATCTTGAAGGGAGTGGATTAAAGGGATACCTGGAGATGAAAATAGTAGTTCTTAGAGGGTACTGTCTTGAAGATAACATCTTCAAGATGAACAAGAAAAGATATCCTGTCCATATTTCTCTGCATGGTGGCATTATTAGTCAGCCTGTTACTTCTTGGATTAGCATTTCATTACAACAAATATCTGAGATAATCATTTTATGCAGTGATAAAGGTTCTTTTGGCTCATGGTTCAGCAGTTTCAGTCCATGATCAACCAGCCCAGCTGCTTGTAGGGCTGTGTTTAGGCAGCTCATCCTAGTGGGAACACACAGTGAGGCAAACCAATTACCCACGTGGCTGGAAGTAAGAGAGAAAGAGGAGAGAATCCTGGTCCCACACACTCCTTCCCCATGACCTGAAGGCCTTTTAGTAGACTCCACCTTTAAAAATTCCACTACTGCCCTAAAGCACCATGACCTGGGGACCAAGCCTATAACACTTCAGGGGACAACACAGTTCCAAGTGACAGCACCCCTGCCTCATTCAGTGGAATGTCCAGGATGTGATGAGCTGCCTGCTGCAAAGACACCTTCACCCCATAAAGAACGACTTGGTTCGAATTTCTCTAAATCTTACATAAATGCCTGAATGAGTCTGGTGCTGGATTTCACTGCAGTCTTCTGCCAGCCCTGTTCTGAGTAGGCAACCTGGGCTCTGGACTGCTGGATGGCCATGCCTCTTCTAACACCTGTGTATCATCTCTACAGTCCCCAACCTGGTCCTGACAATATGGAACCCAGAATGTACCTGCATCTGTACCTCACCACCAGCAAACAAGTGTGGGAAACCAAGTACTGTTGGTTCAGCATAGTCTAAATCTGCGAAGGATAATTTTTCTCTAATTATTTGATTCTGCTAGCAATAATTTGAGGAATGATTTGGGACAACTGGAAAGACTTTTCCTAGTTTAACTGTGATGTTTTCAAAGATTTGTTTGCCTGTTGAGAATCTGCACACAAATTTACCTTGTTTCATTAGAAGACAACCAAGCATTCTGGTCATATTCCCTTGTGGTGGACCCCCTGGCTGCCCTTCAATTCTCTGTACTATTGAGCAGGGATAGAGGGACAAGCAATAAACCCACTCCAAGTGTTCCCGGTCGGTCAACTTTGGGACTCTGGTATCTTAGCCTACATCTACCCACTTCTTCCAGCAATTCAGTTTCACACTATCATTCAAATGAAGGCTGACTTTGAACTGTCCTGTGGGTCCTGAGTATCTGGCTCATTACATGTCTGAACAGGAGAAAGACAAACTCTTTAGATGATTCATTGATACGAAACACTAGAAGCTATGTGCACCAAGCTCCCACTCTCTATTTGCTGTAACCACAATTTATTTGGTTTATCTATATCAACCTTGGCTACTCCCAGATCTGACCCACTGCATGGCCTGGGGCCATGTTATGACCCTTGGGAGCCATTCCAGCCTCTCCACAACCTTGTTGCCCACATTTGAGTTTTGGCTAAGTCTGGCTCATTGTAAACAGGTATAGTTCTTTACATGTAAGCCAGAATTTTGATGTTCTCAGAATTGGGGCAAATAACTAACTTTTCACTGAACTTGAAAGGCTTTCTATCTTAAGATCAACAATCAACAGTTTTGGAATTCTCCTCTGGCAGAGAAAGCAATGTGTGCCAAAAGTCCAGGTGTTCCTTTGTGCTTATGGACGTCATTGCCATGTTCCTCATTCTGGTCAATAACATCATGTGAAGAGACATGGGCCCCTTCTGGCAGATTACTTGTGTGATGGTCTGGTTCCACTTCCCCCACTATGTCAGCTAAGGTCACGTGAGCCAGATGTGGTGGTTTTAGGGCAACGGTATCTACCTGAGTGACCGTGTAGAGCAAGCTCTGTTGACACTTGTTGAATGTGACCATGAATTAGAACAAAGCTTTATTTAAGCCACTGACCATTTGGAATACTCTGTTATCAAAGCATAGCTGAGCAGATCTTGATTAAATAACTTCTATTCCCCAATTCCTGCTTTTTTTCCAGGCTGCATAATTCGCTTAAGCTGTCCCTCTTACCTGTGGAGCTGAATGTGCCTCCAGCCCTTCTCTCCATGAACAGAGAGATCACTGTACTTCCCCCACCACCATCATCTCAACTCACATGGCTGCCTCTTCTCCTGAGCTCAGGGTTTCCTGATGGTAGAAACCTTGCTTGACTCTTCCAAATACCCCATGTGCCCAGCTCAGCATTCAGCAGTAGCTACAAATGGGTATGAGTTAGTGTTGAGTTTTCTTTCTCTCATGAGGAATAACGAGGCATAGACCAATGCAGGCAGCACTCTGAGATGATTTAAAATAAGTGCTATGCCTGATATATGACAATGGGAGGAGGCCGGATGCAAACAAAGACAGAAAAAAAAAAACTACACAAATGCAATGGTCAGAATGCAAGAAAAATAACCTTGTTAAAGAAGGCAGGAAGCAAAAGTGAAATTTTCTGAGCACCAAAATGGAAATTAAGAAGCGTCATTCTGGATCTGACCCCTTTGAAAATGATCCTGCGGTTGCACTACGACTCAGGTTCTCTATTTTGTCAGAGCCTGTACTAGCAGTTCCTAATGTTACTATGTTTCATTCTGAAGTTGTTGAACACAAACATTCAGGAGCTGGGAGATTTTCTAGGACTAGGGGGAAGTCTCCATCTTGTGGTTAAAATCAGCTCTACATTCACTCTGAATACTACTAAGACTATCAAATAACTGACTGGCCAACTTCGAAGTCAGGGATTTCTGTGGGATAGTAGAAACACACCTTGTTAACTTGCACATGGCAGGAGAGACTTCATGCACAGCCACAAGAAGGGGATTTCTATTCAAACAATACACAGTGCAAGTTGTGTTTCTTGTCTCCCTGGTCATGTAGTCCCTTCCTCCACCCTCAAAGCCAGCAGGGTAGTGTCTTCATCCTTTTTCCTCTGTATCACCTCTGCCTCTGCCTCACTCTTATAAGGGCACCCACCCACTGTCTTACTTTTCTTGTTGCTGTGACAAAATACCTGATACCCAAAGTTCAAACAACAAAAGTTTATCTTAAGCTCACAATTTGTAGAGGTTTCAGTCCATAGTCAGCTGGTTTCAAGGCAGGGTGATATGGCAAAGGAGGATCACAGAGGAGAAACTGTCCATGGCCCAGCAAATAGGAAGTTGCAAGCCGCAGTTGCAGCAGCCTGCCTTCCATCTTTTCCTTTTATTCCAACCAAGCTACAAGCTTTTTGGATGGTACAGCCCACACCTAGGGTGGGGTTTCCTATTACCAATGCCCAGAACAATGCTAATAAGTCAGTGGACTAATCCAATTACCATACACCCTTAATTCATATTCACAAATCCTCCATCCAGCAATCTCTGGAAAGCCCCACCTATGGGTGTATGAGTCTTTGGGAGGACATCTAAGCTGAAGCTGTAACATCTGCATAATCAGGGTAATCTCTCATCTCAAGAGCTTCTGTTCAGTTACATCCATAATATCACATTTACCATGTGAGAATCTACATGAGTTCAAGGATGAGGACCTGATCACCTTGGGGATCATTAGTCAGTCTGCCAAGGGGCAGAAGTGAAGAAGTTTGGGGGAGTGTCACAGGAGCCTCATGGTCTATTTAGTCCATTTGTCATGTCCACCATTGAACAGCAGGTGGGAGGTGCTGTTGAGTTCAACCTTCCTCTGCTTCCCAGAGTGGCCTCTGGCAGGCATAAGGCCCTGCCCTTGACTTCAGTGCTCTGCCCAGGGAAGGGCACTTGGACAGCACAGCCCTTATGCTTGCAGACAGAGCAATATTTCTTTATGTCAGCTGTTCTGGGGTCAGCAAAAAGAAGCTCAAGGGGTTCCAGCCTTTTGCTTATTTGTTCATAGGCATTGTTGTATGGTTTGACAGTTTAAATTATGTGCATGGATTACTTGGAGACATTTTTAAAAGTAGAAGTGGGAAAATAATCTCATTTACAAGAGGGAACCAACGAACATAATGAAATTTCAGAGCACTTCTTGTTGTTCAGCATATCCTTTGTTTTATTATTATTTTTAAATTTAAATTCAATGTGCATTGTCCAAAAAACATGTAGACTCCAAGAAACTTCTTTTTTTTATTTTAAAGAGAATAGTACACAACAAAACAAAACAGAACGAAAAAAGCAAAAGAAAACAGAATAGAGTCATACATAAAATAGCATTTCAAAAGAGAACACTGCAAGCTATACAGGTTTTTAAGACATAACAACCGGAGATTAACAATGGTTACCCTAGTGTCTCTTGTTTTCTTCAAAATGGTTATTCATACATTTACAGACAGTAAACTCAAACAAAACAAAGTAGTATAAAAACCAGATAAAAGAGAATATCATTACAGGTCTTCAAGTCGGATAACAAGAAATGAGCTATGGCCACTGTAGTGTCTCATTTTTCAAAAGAGCCACTCCCATCCTCTCGCTTATTGCTCTCAAATAGCAGGAAAGGGACTTATACAAATCAAATCAAAGAATAAAAGCACCATTGGATTTCTGAACCATTTCTCCA
>RJWT010018158.1:0-18982 GCA_004365215.1 Cuniculus paca
AATCCAAGTATTTAGGAGGCTGAGGCAGGAGGGGCATGGTAAGTTCAAGGCCAGTCTGAGCTATATAGTGAGTCAAGGCCAGGCTGAACTACATAGCAAGACCATATTTAAAAAAAAAAAAAAAAAGATAAAGAGTGATTCCTTTCTCCCCCAAGTCTCACATTTTGTGGCCCCAGGTTTTTGCTATAAATTTATGACAAGAAAATTCATTATCACCATTGCAATGGCCTAAATCCTTTCATCAGCTTAGGCAGAAAACCTGGTTTCCAGAATTCCAGAGAATTCATACCATAATCTACATAAAAGATTTTATGATGGCTATGTTAAACCTTCTCTACTCTTATTAAAAACCCCAAACCTTCTCTATCACCTAGATTTAGAGGTCAGCAAGTTGCTCCCCACATGACATACATAACCAGCAAGTTCTGGGTTTTTATAACTAGTTTTACTGGAACACAGTTATGTCAGTTCATTTATTATGTATGGCTGATTTTGTGGTGCAACAGAAGTGAGTAGTTGTGACAAAGACAGCATGATATAAAATAACTATAACTCTTTATAGACAAAGTTTGCCAACACCTGAATCTAGATTAGAATCTACAAAAGACATACTGAAAGTTAAAAACTGTCACTCAATTCAGACTATAATATTTTCTAAAACATAGAATTGTAAACATTAAAAACTTGATTTCATTTATAAATCAACCCTTCCAGCATCTTTGAAAAGTCAAATTACTCTAGTGACACTAGATTCATCTTCCCATATGGCTGCCTTCTTTAGGTGGTACACAGCTTTGCAACACGCATAATTTCCACTCGACCTGCTTGGCTCCTATCCATTATTTCCTGACTCTATGAGCACAAAAGTGTACAACTCAGTAAGCCATGAAATTCTTCATTTTTCTTTCTCTTTACTCAGACTCTGATGGTTAGTTTCATGTGTCAGTTTCAGTGGCCATGGCCATGCCCAGCAGTTTAGTAAAATACCATCAAGATGTTACTGTGAAGTATAGTTTAGAGAGAAGACTGAGTAAAGCAGGTTACTGTTCATAATGTGGAAGGTCTCTTCCAATTCCACTGAAGGGCTCAAAAGCAAAGACAGAGATTCCCTGAGGAAATCTGATTTCAGATTTCAATTGGCCTCAAGAATGACACATCAACTGTTCCGAGATTTATATCTAACTCTTACCCAACCTTTTAATGACTACTCTCCAAGGTTACTATACCAACCTATGAACGTAACAACAAATCCCTTGAATTCCAACTTAATTATCACATCATAAAAAAATTCTTACACTTTTACGTCCATGTATTTTACTCATAAAATCCAAGCAGAAGGTAATCCAAAGAAAAGGATTTACCTTTTTGTTTTGTGCTTTTCCAGATTTTACCTATCCTTTAACTGAAGCATAATCCACATCTACTTTATTTGGTCTCCCAGTCACTCTGAAAAATTGTCCTACTCTAAACCCCTATAGTATCTGCTGTCTGTATAATTTTTAGTGAACTCAGTATGACATTGTGTTTTAGTGTTTACATCTTATGTTATTTTTCTTAATTACTAATATGCTTATTTTTTATTTGTAATAGGACTGGAAATTGCCAGAAGGTAATTATTCACACCTTTGTGTATGGATTTTTCTAATTTTAGACTCGTAGTAGTCAATCAAGCAAAGCAACCTAAAAAATAGAAGAGACACTGAATTATTTACAGTTATTATATCATCACTATTCTATCTAATTTCAAATTATAGTGGTAAAAGTACAGATTATCTGGAAGGTTTAACACTTTCCTGCCAACTTGAGCCACCCACAGTACATGCATGACTGTCTCATCGGATAGCTTGCACCACTAGTGGTATGTGCAAGACTGTCGCATCAGGGGGCTTCTACCACTCAGTGGGACTATCCCATGCCTCTTGATAGTCTTCCATGTACCACCAGTGGCTCAGAACTGCCCAGCAGAAAAACATGAGACTTACAGCCCTGTTGTGAACCTTTTTTTTTTTTTTGAGACGAGGTCTTACTGTGTAGTTCAGGCTGGGCTGAAACTTGGGGCGATCATCCTGCCTCAGCCTCCTGAGTGCTGAGATTACAGGTATAAGCCACCAGATCTGGCATAGGCTTTTAAAATTTTAAATGATTTCTGCTGGAAGAAAATATAATGAAAGCCTCATGTGGTGGCAAACGCCTATAATCTCAGCACTTGGGAGGCTGAGGCGGGAGATCTTTGTGAGTTCGACTAGCTTGAGCTACAAAGTGAGCTCAAGGTTGGCCTGAACTGCATAGTGAGACCCTGTGTCAAAAAAAAAAAAAAAAAAAAAGAGAAAATATGAGTCATATTTTATGCTAAATTCAGTAACAGATTTTAAAGTAATCACACATCCCAGCACGCCGGAGGCTGACACAGGAGGATTGCTGTGATCTTGAGACCAGCCTGGACTACAAAGTGAGCTCAAGGCCAGCCTGAACAGCATAGTGAGACCCTGTCTCAAAAAGACAAGGGCTGGGGATTTAGCTCAGTGGCCTAAGCGCCTGCCTGGCAAGCACAAGGTCATGAGTTCAATCCCTGGTGCTGCCAAAAAATAAATAAATAAAGTAATCACACATATCACACCTTAAGTATATGTTTGCCTTGTCTCAATATAATTCTTCATGTAGAAATTCTCTCACAAAAATATTTGCCCAAGAATGCAACTTTATGAAAATTATTCACTGCATCATTATTAGTGAAGAAACAGAAACTATGTGTCCTTCAATGGAGAAAAGGTTAAATTATGACACATTATTTCTTACACTGCATGTATATGCAGTATTGCAAGAAAAAATATAATTTTGCATGTCCTAATAAGAATTGAGGGGGAAAAATAATGCATAATCAATCTACTTTTGTCTAAAAAAGAAAAAATTACACACGAATTTATGCATGCATTGAGAAAGAATTCTATGGCCTCCTAACTGGGAGATAATTGTGACCTACAGGACATGTGGAAAGGCAGTGTTGCTCATCACACTAACCTCAGGAGGGACTGAAATGTCAAAAGTTCATCAATGAATATGACAATACAACACAATTAAGACTGTCATTTACTCTGTGCTCCAGACCTTATGAATTACTCATATCACTAATCACTAAGAAATGCAAATGACACTATGATAAGATATCATCTCACTCTAAGGAATGGCTATTATCAAAAAGATTAAATGTAAGGAGTGCTGGTGAGATAAAAGGGAACCTTACACATTGTTGATGAGAATGTAAATTTACAAATATTATGGGAGGCAGAATGAAGGTTCCTCAAAACATTAAAGAGAACTACTATTTGACCCAGCAATCTCACTAGCAGATATATATCCAAAGGAAATAACATCAGTATGTCAAGAGACATCTGTACATCCATGCACATGAAGCATTATTCCCAATAGTTAAGAACTGGAAACAACCAAGTATCCAGAAACCAATGAATGTACAACTTTTATATTTTCACGGGCCAGTTGAAAATTAATTTGTAAAAATAGCTCTCAAAAATTGTAAAAAAATTAAAAAATTAATTGGAAATTTAATTTTAAATGTTTAGTGTTATTTTTAGTAAATATCTAATTTCATTCCTTAGAAGAGTTCCAGGGCAAAAGAACTGTATAGGATCAGAAAAAAAAAAAAAAAAGCAGAAGGAAGACTCCTTTGGTTGACAAGAGATAGAACCACTCTCAAGATATAATCAATTTTTTAAAAATTGAATCTAACTGCATTATCATGTTATATTGTAAATATTACTGTCGATCCAAGACTGTATGAGGAACTCTTTTGCAGAGATAGGCAAACACTCTGTTTTGAGTGACAACTCGTTCTTCTTCCTCTTTTGTTAATCGACACACATCCTTTTGCAAAGCAGCAATAGTCTGTTGCTGTTCCATTTGTTTTTTCTTGTAATGCTGGCATTTTGACTGTAAGAAAAATTTAAAAACATAATTATGATATGTACACTTAGAACATGCTGTCCTAATGACATCTTCACAGTTTCCATTGAGCCGTTGCATTCAAGAATTACAAAAACTATAGCTTATAATGGCATGCATTTAACAGTTCTTGTTTAACACTTTTTTTTTTTAAGCTACTAGGGATTGAACCATGACCTTGCAGTTGCCAGGCAGGTGCTGTGCTACTGAGCTATATTCCCAGCCCCCAATGAATAGTTCTTAAAAAGGAATTAAAAATATTTGTAAAGCTGGTAATTTTGGGCCAGGCATGGCGCATGCCTGTAATTCTAGCACTCAGGAGGCTGAGGCAGGAGAATCACTGTGAGTTTGAGGCCAGCGTGGGCTACATAAGTTCATGGCCAGCCTGCACTACATAGTGAGACTCTGCCTCAAAAAAACAAAACACACACACAAAAAACTCCCCCAAAATTGGTAATTTTATGTTTAGGTTTAGGTAGGAACAATAACCAGGCAGAGACCAATATTAATGTTCAAGAGAATCAGGAATGAAAGTTAAGGTTCATAAGTGATCAATGAAAATGTAGAATTGCAAATAGTATAGTCATCTTGAGCATTCAGGCAATGTGGGAGACTGTGAACTCAGTTAAATCCATAACCAGGAAGTTATCAAAAAATACTCAGTATATACCCTAGGATTCATACAAAAGTCTTAGACATTCTCTTCCCTTATTTTAAGCAATATATTATTTGCCTGGTTTCCCCTATTCTATAATTTCTATGCCTCAGTTTGAAAGTTCATTAGCAAACACTTGATCACTCTTATTAACATACTTGTATAAAGCTCAATGATAAGCTTTTCCCTCTATAACATGAACATTACAAACATACACTCTTTTCAAAAAAGGACACCCATATCTAAGCACATGTTCAATCGTCCATTGTATCAAATTCGTTGAGACTTAGCAACCCTCAAAGGGAAAAAGGCCTCGGTTGTTGGTAACCACATCTTCTAGCAATCGTGTTACATGCAGAATTGATCCTCTACCTTAGTACTCCCTGTATATGAGGCAAGGCCTCTGCAGCCAGCACCTGCTTGTATAAGTTAGTGATGAACCTAGAACCACTGACTTTGGTAAATTTCAGGATATAAGAGCAGCTTACAAAAATCAACTCTTGGGGCCAGGGATATAGCTCAGCAGCATAGCCCTTGCCTAGCAAGCTCAAGGTCATGAGTTTGATTCCCAGTACCCCTCCCCCAAATCAATTCTTTCTTAATTCATTCTATGATGCAAACGGTATCCTGATACTAAAGCCGAAGGCATTATAAGAAAGAGAACTATACAGCAATATCCACTCTATTTTATTTTTTATTTTTTGTCCTTTTGAAATAGGGTCTCACTATGCAGTTCAGGCTGGACTTGACCTCACTTGGTAGCCCAGGCTGGTCTTGAACTTGCAATGATCCTTCTGCCTCAGCCTCCAGAGTGCTGGGATTACTGGCATGTGCCACCATGTGCGATATCCATTATAAATATTGATGCAAAGATCCCCAACAAAACACTGGCAAACCAAATTTAACAGCATGTGAAAAGACTTACACACTGAGTACAAAGGAGAGACTTACTCTGGGCATGCTAGAACGATTCAGCATGGGGGACTCAGCGTTAACAGAATGAAGGAAAAACCAGATGATCTCAATGTACCAGCATCTGCAAACACCGCTGGGAGAAAGACAGCCCTCAAAGCTAATTTCACTTCTGTGAGTTTACTTTTTCTCCAAATCCATGAAATATGCAAGGGCACCTTACTCCAAAGAGAACTTCATTTCCTTCTCTTAAGTGCTACACTGGAACTAGCATTTCTCTAACTCCTTTATCTAACTCTTGATTTAAGGTTTTCTTCTACCACACAGGAGATTAAAAATTAGGTTAAGACTGAGCTTACTCTCTGGAATAAGATGCCTTTACCTTAGTTTTCAAATGGTTCCTATAAATACTTTTTGAAATACTATGCCCTTTATAACAGACAACCAGGGACATCAAGAAAACACTATGAACTATGACCTAAAGAAACAAGACAGAATAGATCAAACCTACAAAGAATTTCTAATATTAGAATGGTCGCACATTGACAACAGAAAAACCATACTACTATATACTTAAAGAAGTAAAGTGGAATTACTGTTCTGTAAATGACAGTCTAATTTCAGACCAACCCTTCTACTGAGGAAAACTTTAAAAAAAAATCAAAATGTATTTTAAAAATCTGTTTGAAGCTGGGCATGGTGGTGCACGCCTGTAATCCCAGCACTCGGAAGGCTGAGACAGGAGGATTGTCAGTTCAAGACCAGCCTGGGCTACAAAGTGAGCTCAAGGCCAGCCTGAACAGCATAGTGAGACTCTGTCTCAAAAAGACAAGGGCTGGGGATCTAGCTCAGTGGCCCAAGTGCCTGCCTGGCAAGCACGAGGTCATGAATTCAAGCCTCGGTGCCACAAAAAAAAAAAAAAAAAATCTGTTTGAATGTGCTAACAAGGCAGTGAAAAATTATAGAGCTATGACTTTGGGAGAAAGGAAACAAAGTATGGACTCTAGTTTCTGGGGCCATATAGTCTATGTTTTGAAATATGTGAAAAGGTGTCATGGAAAGTATGAAAATGAACGAAGACATTTTACTATTTTTAATTATTCTATTCTATTCTATTCTATTCTATTCTATTCTATTTATTCTATTCTATTAGCCTGGCAGGAGTATGGAAACAAAATT
The DNA here is from genome assembly GCA_004365215.1 of Cuniculus paca. NCBI lineage: Eukaryota > Metazoa > Chordata > Mammalia > Rodentia > Cuniculidae > Cuniculus > Cuniculus paca. Next base: position 6,704 of record RJWT010018158.1, read on the forward strand.
AGATACTTAGGTCATGGCCCTAGCAAAGTTCTCACCCTACATGCTAAGAGTAAGGGTGAACTAGAACTAGACCAGTTCTCTTGGGGACTGACACAGCCTCAATTGTCACAATCTCTGAAACTGAAGTAAGAGGACCCCAAATTACCAGTGTAGCTAGATACCTATTAGAAACAAATGTGAGCCAGGTGTGATGGCGCAAGGATACTGATATTAATACATTACGCCAACATGAATTGTCTTTCTCCCCAGTATACCTTCCAATATATCTCAAATATGTTGATTTCCTTGGGTTGTGCCGCAGACATACAAAACCAGTGTTTCTTGTTCCCAATTGTGGAATATACAGCACTAAACCATTCTAAAGTTGGAAGCGATTATAGACTAAAAATAGAAGAACGTGTCTTAAGCTGTGAAATAATTATGCTCTAGGGGCATTTTCATCTTTCCCATCGCTCCCTTTTACCAAATAAATAACAACTTTTAACATAATTTTTTATTAGGAAACTAAGTATTCAATGTTATAATATTGCCGTTTGTATAAAAATAACTCAGTTCTATGCTTATAAAGATTGCTGTAGAGGGCTGGGAATCTAGCTCAGCGGTCTAAGCGCCTGCCTGGCAAGCGCAAGGTCGTGAGTTCAATCCCCGGTGCCGCAAAAAAAAAAAAAAAAAAAAGATTGCTGTCTATGAGTACGGGATTAGGAGAAGAGTCTTGGTCATAGATATAAATCTATGAGTCATGAATTATTGTAAAGAATATAGAAAAAAGGAAAGGTCAAAGGACTCAGCATTAGGGAATTTCAACACCAAGATGTTAAGGAGATGAGAAGAACCTTCAACAAAGGAACTAAATGACCAGTGAAGTAGGAGAGAAAAACAAAGAGGGTATTCTGGAAACCAAACAAAAGGTATTTAAAGAAAGCACATTAAAGGGTGAAAGAAGGTAAGAACCACTGAATTAAGCAACTTGGGAGTCACCTGGGGACCATTACGAGCCATTTTTATACCGATCATCTAAGAAAATACATAATTCAGTACCTGTAAAGTTCTATGCTCCTTTTGAAGATCTTTCATTTTATTTTGTTGCTGGCAAACCCTATTTAGAGATTCATCTTCCAATTCACCAATTTTGCATTTCACACTCTCCATAATTTGTTCCAGTTCATTAGCTCGTTGCTCCTGATGTGCTGCTCGGCTTTTTTCTAGTTGAAGCTCATTTCTAATTTAATAGACACAATTCCAACCCTTGCATTAAAAATAAATCAAATCACCAAACATACTCACTGAACAATTTACTTTCTAAAATTTCGCTGCATTCTTAATACTGTATTTTTGTTTTGGTGCTAAGGACTAGACGCAGGACTGGACGCATAATACGCACATGTTCTACCACTGAGCTACACCCCCAGTTGACATTCTAGAACAGAAACTAATAAAAGACATAGATGATACCATTATAATATCTATGCTAAGCTATTACCAAAATATATACCTACTGAATTTTAACTATTTTCCTACAAAAATAGTTTAAAATGTTAACATTAATCAAAATGAAAAATTAAAACTTTCGGGTCCTTTTTAAAGTAGTTATTTTAGCTGGGCATGGTGGCTCACGCCTGTAATCCCAGCACTCAGGAGGCTGAGACTGGGGGATCGTTGTGAGTTTGAGACCAGCCTGGGCTACAAAATGAGCTCAAGGCCAGCCTGAAAAGCATAGTGAGACCCTGTCTCAAAAAGACAAGGGCTGGGGATGTAGCTCAGTGGCCTAAGCGCCTGCCTAGCAAGCATGAGGTCATGAGTTCAATCCCTTGTGCCGCAAAAAAAAAAAATAATAATAATAATAAAGTAGTTATTTTTAGGATAACAATTCAATTTCTTACTTAAGTTGCTGATTAGTTTCTATGAGCTCTTGTATCACAGTCTGTTGACGATCTGTTTCTTCCACCAACATTTTCAAATTCTGCCTCATCCTTTGTGATGACTGTTTATCAAAAATGATAAGATCTACATTTTAAAAATATAAACAGACAGTAAAAATAAAGGTAAGGTAAAAACATTTTAAGACAAAAAATTTTCAAAGAAAAAATAATTTTTTACCTTGCAGAACAAAAATAAGATCTGATTACCTTTAAGATCTGTTCTATGGACTAGGCACAAAGGTTTTAAACCATGCCTCATTAACAGCACATTTATGATTTCCCATTCTGCTTCCTCCTGCTACAATTACAAGAACAGAGAAAAGGATCAACTTTAAGATATGAAGTGAAGAAAAATCTTACATATAATTTCCTACGCTTTCACAATAGCAAAATTTTTCTCCAAAGGGTTTTATTAAATGTGAATTTTATGCTTACAATTAAAACACATAATTTCTAACAAAATAAGCAACAGACTAGAAGTCTGCAAATTAACACAAATTATTATTGAATTATACAGAATACACATATATAGGCATTAGTGGAAAAATTAAAACAACAGTAACAAAGATGCTTGTAATTTCTATGAACCAAATAGATTTAATGAACCAGACCAGGCCCCATCAGAGGAAACAGATGCAAACCAGATAATATTAATTAAATAGAAAATCTAAATCACTCAGAAATAAGTGGCACTTTAATGACTGGTAGTATGACCAAAAAAAAAAAAAAATTAGCCAGGCGTGGTGGTGCATGCCTGTAATCCCAGCATTCGAGAGGCTGAGGCAAGAGGACTGTTGTGAGTTTGAGACCAGCCTGGGCTACAAAGTGAACTCAAGGCCAGCCTGAACTGCATAGTGAGACCCTGTCTCAAAAAGACGAAAAAAAAAAATTGATTAACACATAGCTGACTACAACAAGCCAACAATTTACATAGTTGCTTATATAATGGACAAGGTCTAACCCTAAAAAGGAGCCTATCAATCTGGATAATAGGTTCAAATAGAATCACTCTGAAAAGACAATCAAATCTCAAATCTCCAGTTCTAAATTTACATCCTAAAAAAGGGCACCCTAAATCTCTGAAATCAATAAAAACATTACAACATGGTGAAAAAAAATAAGAAACAAGAAAAACAAAAGGACATAAAGATAATATATGATTTTTTTAAAAAAATAAAGGTTGGAGGTATAGGTCAGTGGTAAAGTACGTGCTTAGCATACATGAATCCCTTGGTTCTATCCTCAGTACCATACACACACACATTAAAAAATTTGGACAACAGACAAAATACAAATGAAAGTACTATATTCTTTATATCTAAATGCCTCTAGATAATAAAGAGCCCATCATCTCAAAACAGGAGATGACTCTGATGGTTCTTTGAAATAAGTTTATTTTTGACTGCTAATATTTCCCCACTTATTTTTAATGTATTTCTCTCTCACACAATTTTTCACTCTTTTATGCTTTAGGTCTTCAGATCACAGAGCTTAACTATTTGGTGGATGCAAAATTATCACCAATACCTGAAAAGGAGCCAAAAGCTCTGTAAGAGTGTCTCGATGGAGGTCTACTATAACTCATTAAAAATAAAATGCTCTTACAAAATAAGGTTACATATTTCAAATAATATTCTTTTTTTTTTTTTTTTCCTGCTGCACTGGGGATTGAACTCACGACCTTGCGCTTGCCAGGCAGGAACTTAGACCGCTGAGCTAGATCCCCGGCCCTGGTGTTTTTGAGACAGGGACTCACTATGCTGTTCAAGCTGGCCTTGAGCTCACTTTGTAGCCCAGGCTGGTCTCAAACTCACAACGATCGGCCTGTCTCAGCCTCCCAAGTGCTGGGATTACAGGCGTGAGCCACCACGCCCGGCTTCAAATAATATTCTTACCTGATATCTCTTGGATCTTAATGAATAAATTCTAAAAATTGGCAAGACATGTTATTTTTCAAAGTAAGTCCTACAAACACCAATCTAATACTAGTACTAAATAAGAAGGAAAATGTTAAATACTGACCCCTCCTTTTGGAGAGTCACAAGATTGTGACCTCGTAGAGTGATAAAGACATTTAATAGTCTTCAACCCAGAAGTCTGCAAAATTATTTGACCAAAGAATCTTTATAGTATCAGATTTTTCACATTTGTAGACCTAACATTTTTTGGCACATATTCTGAGAAACGGTAACTTAAAATATTTCAAGCTTACCTGTTTTTCAATCATGAGTCTGTTTGATAATTGACTGGATTCCTCTGCTTTAAGGGCTGCTGGAGGCATAGTTTCTCTTGCAGAATCAAAAGAGGTAGAGGTTGGCAATAAAATAATTTGAGTTGCCTAAATTTTAAAAAGTACAATAGGAGTTAAAGGAAATTATATTTAAAACAATCCACTATTCTTGCAGTGTAAATCAGCCCATTCCTATAAGATTTATTGAATAAACCCTATCTTATAACGTTTTCCGGGGTGGGGGATACATTATAAGGTTTTACACACACACGGAATGATAGAGAAGACTATTTGTTCTAACTAGATAATGCGAAAAGGATGTGACACTAGTAAACTATCTTTTGGAAGTTATCCAAACATTTAAAGGAATTGTGTTTGACAAAGAATTACAAGCTAGTCTAACAAGTTATTGGACTCCAAAGATAAATGGAGTACCACTTTGTTAGGTGGTCCTTATTTCTAAGTAGAACAAAGACTTCTGTCTGGCACAAAAGAATTTGTATGGTCCACTCTACCATCACTTACTCTTCTCTAAGATTGCTATTCTACAGCAAAGAATTTCCTTGGTTTCTCTGATATATAGATACAATTCTTTTCCAGAAGCAAAATCACACATTCATTAGGATCACAGAATTTCAGAGTTCGGGGGGGGGGGTCTTGGAAAGGTAAGAGGATAGGGACTGTTAATCAATTCAGAAAAGACTGGTCTCAGGGAGACAAAAAGACAACTAGAAAGGAGTGAAACATAAATCAACCATGTATGCCAAGGAGGTCAGAGACATGAAGGCATAATGATACCACAACTGCTTGAACAAGTTGCTTTGGGCTCCCAGACTGCCATGTTGGTGCATTTTAAAACACTCAGATCAGGCATGTAGAGCAGCTAAGGAATTTGTCAGTGAAAAAGAACCCACTTTTTCCCCTAAAGACATTACCAATTGCAAAGAAGAGCTGCAAAAACAAATGAGTGCCAAAAATCAAAGTCACTCTAACTTAAAAAATGTGGCCTAGAACAGCTAAATGCTCAAAATAAAGATGAATCAGAAGTAAGCCAGTTCTCCCATGAACCTGAAAACTGCCTTCCCCTCTTCTGGATTATTTCAGTACCTCAAGATGATCCCAGATTGTACTTCCAAGTGTCTGGCAGAAACAAATGAACGCTCTGAAGAAAATACTCAAATTATTCCCATAGAAATGTTTCAAATACAACATCTAACAAATCATCAAAGATAATCATAGTACACAGAAAATAAGACACAACATAAAAAGTACAAAAAAGAAAATCAATACTGTAATTATTAAGAGTATATCATAAAATTTTTACAGTGCTCAATGCCTAGTAATTTTATGTTGGCATATTTTCTTATGAAGAAAATGAAAGAACTAGAGAGGTGCAGAATATTCTCAACAGATACCCCAGAATTGAGAATCATTATAGCTTAAAACCAAAACTTAAAAATATTTTTTCTTAGGGGCTACAGAAATAGCTCAGTAGTATAGTGGTGTGACATCCTGGGTTTGATCTCCAGGACCACAAAATTTATTGATTGATTGACTGGCAGCTTCAAGTAAATTTGGGTAATACTTAGTAGTAAAATGTTATGGTTTAAATTTGAAATGTCTTCTGAAGACTCATGTGCTAAAGACTTGGTTGGAGATGTAACTGGATCATGAAGGCTCTAATTTCATCAGTAGACTGATCCACTGATGAGATGATTAGATGGCATTATTGGGAAGTGATGTACGTTAACTTTTTTCACTACTAAGACAAAATACCTGGCACCCAAAATTAAAGGAAGAAAGGTTTATTTTGGCCCACAGTTTGTAGAGGTTTCAGTTCATAACTCGCTGGCGGCAAGACAAAGTGGCATGGCAGAAGGGCATCACAGAGCATGCAGGAGGCAACAGCAGAAGATAAGCAGCAAGGAACAAGTCTTTTCTGTCCTTTATATTCACTCAGGCTACACAGCCTTAGGGCGGATAACACTCACACCTTGGGTGGGCCTTCCTATTATCCACACCCAGAACTAGACCAAACCAATCAGTGGATCAGTTTAGTAATCACACACCCTTGACTCCAGCATCACACATTAGTCCCAACCACCTTTGAAAAGCCCCACCTATGACAGCATGAGGCTTTGGAGGCCATTGAGACACAAGCTGTAACATGATAGAAACAGGGCTTAACTAAGGGAGTAAAAAATGGCATCCTGACCTTGGGGAGTATCTTGGCTGTTTCCTCTACGGCTCTGCTGATCATGAGCTCAATCTCTCAATCTCCCTCAATCTCTCAATGTCTCTCATTGTCTCTCAATGTCTCTCCCTCTCCCTCTCCCTCTCTCTCTGCTTTTTGGTGGCCATGAACTCAGGAACCTTGCTCCTCTACACCCTTCTGCCAGGATGGTCTATTTCACCTCAAGGTCCAGAAATAAATATGCCAGCTGATCACAGACTGAAATCTCTGAAAATATGCACCAAAATAAAACTTTAAGGTGTTTCTCTCACGTAATTTGGTCACTGTGACCAAAAGCTACCACATAGAGCTGATAGCTTTAACAGAAAAATGGAGACTGAGCAAGGTAGAAAACTAAGGCTGAAGATGAAAGGAAGGGTTTAACCAAATAGTAAGTTTTTCATACTTGTTTTCTACCTCCTAAAAATACCACATACTTTTAGGATTTAAATTACTAGTAAGTATCCTTGACAATTGATCAGGAGTATCATTTTTGTTCTAAGAAGTACTTTTTCAATATCTTTTCACTTTGTCTCATACTTACCTCTTACTTACTTGTGTATATTATAAATATAATTAATGCACCACACAAGGAAGGATCCTGTCTACTGCTGGCATCAAACCACAAACTCCTAGCAGGCTTTTCGCTTTGGTTTCCCTCAACTCAGGGATGCACAGGTTGGCAATCAAACAACTGATTTGATAGAAGGAGAGGCTGACATCCCAGAAAAGAGGTAAGCCTGCCCAAAAAAGTCAGTTGCTTCAGGGAGAAACAGTGGATGGGCCAACAGCAGCAAGGAAAACCCACAACTGATCTAACTAAAAAAACAAAAAACAGTGTGAGACTCTTTCATGGTGGGAAAAAGTTACAGAACAAATATAGTGCAGTACCCACCATATTGCCAGAGTGTAATCAGGTGCCATTTTGCGAAGAAGCTGATTGTGTGAGACTGAGTGACAGAACACCTATACTACAACTTCACTCCAGGACTGAGTGAAAAACTGCCACGGGAGACAGACTGGGAGAGGGTAAAGGCTAGACATATATTCTTTCAGATCTTCTGAGAAGTTCAAGCTCAGGCCAGGAAGGCATGGGGCCTGAATTCTGCAGGAGGCGGCCAGATTCAGCAGGCCTGACTTCAGAAATGACTGGATCTAGAAGTGATGGTATTGAGGGTGCTAGTCAGCTTGAGCACACATACCACTGCCTACATCCAGAGATCTTCCACATCCAGAGAAGATTGCTTCCACATGTACAAATGTGTGTAGGTACAAGTCTCAGCTTGTAAGCTTGCTACAGACTAGAGTTTACAGACAGGGGGACCTCTTGACCAGAGAGGTCACCTCGCAAACCCACAGGGTACAAACTGAGGTGAGGAGGACTGTGACTTGCTGGATTCCAAAGGCTGCAGGTCCTGGAAGTAAGCCACTTATTTGGAAATACATAGGTTTGTTGTTGTTGTTGTTTTCCTTTCTTCTTTTGACCTATTTTTTTTTTCATTTGAGTTTCTTTATTTTGTTTTTGGTGTGTTTGGAGTTTGAGCTTCCATTTTCTTTTCCCCCTTTTTAAAATTAAAATTATCTTTATTGCCAGGAGTGGTGGTGCATGCCTGTAATCCCAGCACTCAGGAGGTTGAGGTAGGAGGATTACTGCAAGTTCAAGGCCAGCCTGAACTGCATAGTGAGACTCTATCTCAAAAAGCCAAAAAAATTTATTTGTTTAATTAGGTCTTTTTTCTCTCTTTTCTTGCTTTCTTTTAATTTGTTTCCTTATCTTTTTTCCTTTATTCTCTGTCTTATTATTTATCCCTTTTCTTGTTGGTTCTTTTATGTTACTTTTATTTAATACTACTACTTTCCTTTTACTCCTTAAGGCTCCCATTCCCCACTACCTCTACACTTACAAGTATAACCATTAAGCTTTACAAACCTATACTGTTAAATATATCTTACTATGGTTGAACACTGTTACACTGTTAATGGAGGTAAGGTTGTTCTACAAGTATTTACTGTAGATCCATATCTGGTATATAATAGTGTTTATACTGTAAGTATAGATCTCTTTTCTACAGTTGAAAGTGGTATGTTTGTAATTTTAGGGTTGGACAATATCCAGCTTGGATTTAACGTTATTGTTGTTGATTTTATGAATTTAGCCAAGATGACATAGTTGTTGCTATCAATTGGTTTTCTCCATGTCAGTATCTGGATTGCCTGGGAGTCATAACATAAACAATACATTTCATAAAAACCAGATACTGGGTCAAATAAGCTACAACCTCCCCTCCCAAACAGAGACAGCTAGATCTTGGGACAGAAGCAAAGGCTAGCCCAAGGACGGCTTTGAAAAACAGACATTAAACAGGTCTCTATATTAGCAACAAAGCTACCCACTATAATCAATCTGAAAGTCTTGGCACAGAAAACAAACAAACAAAAAATAGAAACATGAGAAAACAAAGAAATGTAATACTTCCAAAAACTTCCAACTCCCACAAAGCCAATCTAGGGGGCGTTGAGAGAGAGGAAAGAAAAAACCATACAGATGAAATATTTGTTGAACACCTATTGTAAGCCAAACATTGTGAGAAAACTATTAAAATAACATCAAATCCTTAGTTGTATACTCTCGAAAATGTATGACTCTTTAAAAGTACTTTTGTACGTAATCAATGTCATCAATCTAAACTTTTCTTCAGTATACAAGCCATGAGTCCCAGACATCAGTGGAATTTCATTCTGCTTTGAAAATTTTCCTGTTTTCCATTTCAAAGTAATTTTTATTCTGATGGAACTCTAGTTATTACCCCATTTTTTTTTTTACCATTCTTTCAGAATTTTGTGATGGGTTGTCTCCTAAACCTTAATTCCTCTCTTCAAACTCCATCCACAGTTTTACCGAAAGTTAGCTTTTGTCCATCTCTCATCAATATTTTTATGGTTTTAATTAGTGACATTTTCTTTGCACTCACATGTTTTATCCAAACTCATGTTTTTGATTAGTCCTCTGGAATCTTACAGGGTTGTTCTCCTGAAATAAAAATGGTTTTTTTTCATGTATATATTTGTGGTTTAGGAAAGTTCACTCTTTATCCTTATTCTACTATTCACTAAATGAAAAAATATTCACCAAATTTTTATGGTTTAAATGAGGAAATCCCTGGCTAAAAAAAACAGAATCTGCCAGTTATGTGACCTTTGCTTCATTTCACCTTCTAATTGCTACACTAGATCATATAATTAGCTAACGCTCACTGTAAGAAGGAACAATCCTGTGTGATGGACACAATACCTTAGCTAGGTCTTCTCACCCAGGAACCTTGCTGCAAAGGAGTGTAGCAAATGCAAGTTTTGTTTTAGGTTCTATGTTTCATGTAAGGGAGTGGGTACTAGAAGTCAGAAGGTACAGATGTTGAGCTAAGCCTGGTCCTTCAGTTCCTAGTATAAATTCCTTCAGTATATTCAGTAGGTCAGAACAAACCAAACACACTCACATATAAACACACATGCATACACATGTGTACACTATGGACAATAGTATTCTAGAGACAATGAACTGTAATGAAAAGAAACATAATGTGCCTGCTGATAGCTGCCTAGAAGAGAGTTCATGTTATTACACAGAAAATTCTATATTGTTCTACAAGCTAAGAGATAGAAGGCCTGGTGTCTAGTCCTGACTTTCACTAACCAGAGATATCATCTCTGGATCAACACTATCACAGAAAGCATTACTTCCTGCTTTAAAATTGCGTTCCAGAAGAAGCTACTCTAGGATTATATGATTCCTAATAGAAAAAAGTGTCATATACAGATCCAGGAGAAATATTTATAAAAATGGATTTTCCTTCCCACCCTTCCTTTGTTCCTTCACTTTTTCCCTTGGTGCTGGGGATTGAACTTGGAGCATGCTAATGGCTCCTGCTTTTACGTGTTCCTTCTCTTTCATTTTTATATTAACTAGGTGCTGTAGTCAGCCAGTCCTCTCTGGGAATCAGTGCCATGCATTGGCTACTGGAGGGAAACTCAGATGCCAGCCCCTTCAGGCACGCAGGCTGGGAAACAAGAACAGCTACCCCTTCACCCCCCCACCATAAGCAACCAACTGATCTGGAGAAACACAGGCTACGATGATAGCTATTGAACCAAAGATCTAAACATTAAAACAGAAACAATCTGCTGGAAGATAAAATAGGTAAAACCTTGAGGTAAAATACAATTTAATGCTTGTAGTGTTCAGTGTTTCACTGACTTTACAGGTCTAAAGCTGGTAGTCTGATCATCTATTCAGAGGATAACAATACACAATGTAGCATCCATGGGGGATCTCCTTCTGAAGGTGGTAGCCATTGTTAATTCCCTATTATCTTCTTTTGAAGTCCTGGATCATTTTCATAGTTTTGTTGGGTTGGGTTTTATTCTGTTTTGTTTTGTTTTGTTTTGTTTTGCTTGATTTTATTATACCCGATGGCACGGGTGGCTATTTCAAAGGTAACAAGATATATCATGCTAGCTATTTTGGATTTACTATTATCTTGTTTAGAAGTCCTTTATCACATTGTTTTGTTTTTATTGGTTCTATTCTGTTCTGTTTTGTTTAATTTTTACTATGTCTGAAGGTATGGGCAGCTATTTTGAAGACAGCAAGAGGCACTATGGCAACCATTGTTGATTTTGTATTGTTTTGAAGTCCTGTGTCACTTACACTGGTTTGTTTTGATTAGCTTTATTCTGTTTCATTTTGCTTGGTTTTATTCTCTTTAAAAGAAAAAAAAAACCACACACAAAAATCAATAGTGTTCCTATATACTAATAACAAAGTCACCAAGAAAGAAATTAAGAAAACATACCATTCACTGTAGCATCAAGAAAAATTAAATACAGAGGAATTAACCTAACCAATAAGTAAAAGACCTCTGTCACAAAAATTACATACCTCTGTAAAGGTCAGTGAAGAGGACATCAGAAAATGGAAAGATAGCCCATGTTCCTGGATGGGAAGAGCCAATGTAGTCAAAATGACTACAGTTCCAAAACTGATACAGAGATTTAAAACAATCCCAATAAACATTTCTCACAGATCTAGAGAAAATAATCTGAAAATTTCTATGGAACCAGAAGAGATCCAGAAGAGCAAAAGCACTTCTAGGTTATAATAGCAAAACAGAAGGCTTCAAAATCCCAGATTTAGTTATGTTATAAAGCTACAATGAGAAAAACAGCATGGTACTGGCACAAAAACAGTGCTTAATGGAATTGCTAATGAAGAAACAGAAACAATTGCAGATACATTTGATTATTTGATCTTTGACAAAGGGGCCAAAATTACATACTGGAAGAAAGCTTCTTTAACACATTGCTGCTGGCTGCATGACTGGCCCATCAGACAGCCTGTATCACTAGAAGTACATGCATGACGAATAAAAGTGATTAGACCCATTTGTACCACCAGTGGTACATGCCACTGGATGGGACACTCATGCATGCACTACTAGTGGTTCAAGTCCACAGGAATGCAACATGTTTAAATCAGAGACACTACACAGCAAAACATACAATTATGGCTGTATCATGAATGATACAGGAAATGATGCTAGGAAAATTGGATATTCACATACAGAAGAGTCAATCTAGATTCACATATCTCACTATGTACCAAACTAAAAAAAAATGAACCAAAGATCTAAATGTTAAAACAGAAACAATATGCTGGAAGATAAAATAGGTAAAACCGAGCTATGCACCTTGGGAGCGGGTGACCAGACCCATAAAATTCTGCGCCCATCCCCGTCAGCAACGGACGTTTGGGGCATCCTGGGGTCCACCCTGCCTGCGCTCCGCCCATTCACTGGGAGCAGCGTGGCAGCGGCTTCTCTGAACCCAGCTTGGGTCCAGGA
>RJWT010018159.1:0-19021 GCA_004365215.1 Cuniculus paca
AGCAGAAGAGCTGCAATGTGTGAGAGTCCAACATGCAATGATTCTCCTGCCCCAGGCTCCCGAGTGCTGGGATTACAGGTGTGTGCCACCACGCCTGGCTCTCACAAGAATTTTTGTAAATATATCCAATTGGTTCTATTTCTCTGAGGGACTCTTAATACTGTTAGATATAATATTTCCATGGTCAAAGAGACAGGTGCAGTGGCCTAACATAAGAGATTTGCATGGAATTCAGAAGTTTTCATACACTCTAGCACTGAAAGGTCAAATAATAAATCAGATTTATGAGTGCTGTATCCGTGTTTTCACATGGATCTCAAAAGCTCTCATGGATTTAAGATTATCTTCTTAAATGACAATGTCACTCTCAAGACTGTGATTCCTTGGGGTTCAGAGGAGTACAAGTTTTACATTGCTGAAAGAACTTTGAAAATAAAAATGTGACTTTAATTATTTAAAATTTATTGTCTGTAATATTTTATTAAAATAGAGAGCAATCTGATATAATAAACTGACAGTTTCAGGGGAAATACTGAATCATCCACCTTTAATTAAATCACCAACTGTGAAAATATTTCCCTGTTTCTCCTTTTCTAATTCAACATAAAACAAGTAAAAATAGGTAAAATACACATCATAAGTGTGCACACAAACACACACAAGCAATCATATAGACAACAGAACAGAGCCCAGGCCTCTTGCATTTTTTAATCTTTTCACAAAATACATTGAACTCTGATTGAAACCTGAAGACTAATTTGCTTAGCACATTTGGCTATAGCTTATGAAAATTCTAGCACTATGTTCATGCAAGAATGAAACTGGAAATGATTTAAGGAAAAAAATCTGTCTCCGGTGTGGCTCAGAGGCAGTTAAACGACATCAGAAATGTGATCACGCTGAACTGTCATCCTCAAGCCTATTACTTATCCTTTTCAATTTTAACTACATGTGAATTTACTGTAGGTATCTGTAGAGCTCCAATTACCATTTAGAAACAAAGCATGGCTAATTTTTCTGAGTCAGATAATGATTGTAGAGTTTGAGAATACACTAATGGCCGCCAGGTGATGGACAGAAGAAGAAAGAAGTTATGGCCATAAAAGGACAGGACAAGGGATCCTGGTGCTGGAATAGCTCTGTGTCTTGGCTGGTGAATGTGCACCTGTGATAAAACTGCACAGAACTTGTGTGTCCGATTATTTTGCTTAAAACCATGATCTTGAGGTGGATCCGTTTACCTGAAGATGCCTCAAGTTTATCTTTATGGCAAGGTAGTACTACTCCATTATATATAAATACCACACTTTCTTTATCCATTCATCTGTTGATGGACATACAGGCTGTTTCCAAGATTTAACTGTTATGAATTGTGCTACTATCAACATGGGTATGCATGTAACCCTATAATATTTACTTTAACTCTTCCAAGAAAATACCTAGAAAGTAAATAGCTGGATCATAAAATTATTTCTCCTGTGTGAGAAATCCAAAGGATAAATAAGGAGCAAAATAGAATGTAGACATTAGAGAGGAGGAAAAACTTTTTCAAATGGGAAGGGGAGCACGAGATGGGAAGGGGGAGTGGAAGGAAGGGAAAAAGGATTTAAAGAAAAAAAATGAAAAAATGGAAATAGAGTTTTTGCAAATGGAGAGGGGAAAAAGGGTTGGAGGGTGACAAGGGGACAAAAAGAGTTAAGATATGTTACACACATGTATAGACTTGCCATGATGAATGCCGTCATTAACTACTGCCAACATGTAGTAATAAAAAAACTGCATAGAACCAAAACACACACATGCACACATACACAAATGAGTCTACACAAAACCTGTAGAATTTAGATTAGATAGATGGATTACATCAATGCCAATTTTCTGGTTGTGATACTATATTATAGTTACAAAAGATGTTACCATTGGAACCAACTGACTGAAAGGTGTCCAGTATCTCTGTGTTACTTCTTACATTTTGCACATCTATAATTACCTCAAAATAGAGTTCAGATTCTTATGACAGTTTTTAATGAAATGCTTAGTCTAACAAATATAAACCAGAAAAGTATCAACCATATGTTTATTTGTTTGTTCATTTTGAGACAGGGTCTCACTACCTAGTGTAGGCTGGCTTTGAAGTTGGTTATGTAGCCCAGGCTGGTCTCAAACTCACAGCAATCCTCCTGCTTCAGCTTCTCAAGTGCTGAGATTATAGCCATGTACCACTGCACCTGGCTTCAACCATATTTTAAATTAAATACAATATAATCTATTAATTTGAGCTACAGTAAGGTCAAACATATCAAGACTACTTGGCAAGAAACTGAGGGCAAAAGAAATCACATATTAGTAGTTACTCATAATTTATAGACTTCTGTAAATATGACATTTTGGTAAGTACATATGTTTCTTCATTTATTTACTACTTCTCTTATAAACCTTGGTAAACTTTTCATATTTTTTATGTAAGGCTTGGACAATTCTTATGTTCATTTCTAATTTTTAAACTGCTATTAGTAATAGAATACCTTATTATACTTTCTAAGTAACCATTTTATACATAAAGAACCTATTGTACTCTGCCATGTGCCACCCTGCCTCAGAGCCAGCCAATTATGCACTGAAACCTCCACAAACTATGAGCTAAATAAACCTGTCCCCTTTTAAGTCTGGGTGTTGGATATTTTGTCCCAGCAGTGAGAAACACGTCAAGTTCCAATTTATCACTGCAAGTCACAGGGCACCAAGCAATACTCTGTTACAACTTCTCAATTCTGCCTTGTGGAATGAAAACAGTATAAACAATAAGTAAGCAAATCAATGTGTTCCAATAAAACTTTTTAAGGATGATAAAATTTTAATGTAAATTAATTTGCACATCTACTAAATATTACCCTTCTTTTAATTTTACATTATTTTAGACTTTTAGAGTTTCTGCCAACGCAGTGTTTAGCCTGTACTTTTCTTTTTATATCACTCCAGATCACATCACTGAAATTATTTTAATATTAATAGTTTCTAGTCAATTCTTACTAGCTTTTTCATAAAAGTACTGCAGGTATCTACAAATAACAAATCAGCAGAATACACCCCAAAGCGGTCATAAGGTATTTGTATTAACAAAAAACTAGAATTGACTTTTCATGTTTTGCAGTGTAATAAGATGGGTTTACTTTTGTGATAGCTTGCCTTCCTCCTCTTGAGATATGGCAGACCTACAGTTATGCCTTGTTATGATTTGTGTCTAGATGCCCCCCGCAAAGCCTCACTGGATCTTACGGTTTTTTCAGAGGTGGCCAAATCTAGAGTATGTGATAGTGCAATGCTGGAATTAAGAGTGCTGGATTAAGGGTGATTGCTCGATCAGTCCACTGATTGGACTGGTACCACCCTAATCCCAGTAGACCGCATACAATGTAAGGGACAGAAAGAGGCTTGTCTCACACTCTCTCCTGTGGCTTTTGCTGCCTTCTGCTGCCATGAACTGTTGCCCTCTGCGGTGCCACCCTGCCTCAGAGCCAGCCAATTATGCACTGAAAGCTCCACAAACTGTGAGCCAAATAAACCTTTCCCCTTTTAACTCTGGGTGTTGGATATTTTGTCCCAGCAATGAGAAAAGCAATCTAAGACGCACCTCCTCTACAATCAAATTTAACTGGCAATTGACTTTCCTTACTTGGCTAATAAATGAGAACCCTGCCTTGAATCTTACCTTAGTTGAAGCTTCATTTTTTAAAAATACCCCATTTTAAGTCTTCTGTTTTTTTTTTCCCTATTCACTGTACTATTAGTTGGGAATACTGAAACGACTGCTCAGTCTGGTGATGTCAACATACACTGTGTTCTCTTAGCATGGCTTTGATGCCACTGAATAACAAACAATACTTTCTCATTTTATTTGGTAATAAAAGAATCTGTACTGCTCTGTGCCTCCGACACAGAGTGTTTTGCCTATTCTTCTTGTATTAACATGATAAATTTGCATTGGTAATTTTATAAAAAATAAAATCAAAATGTAGAGTAATACAGGTGGCCCTTGAAACATGTCAAGTTACAATTTATCACTGCGGAGTCACAGTGCACCAAGCAATACTCTGTTACAACTTCTCAATTCTGCCTTGTGGAATGAAAACAGTATAAACAATAAGTAAGCAAATCAATGTATTCTAATAAAACTTTTTAAGGATAATAAAATTTTAATGTAAATTAATTTGCACATCTACTAAATATTACTTTTCTTTTAATTTTAAATTTCTTTATACTTTTAGAGTTTCAGATTATACAGGAAAAAGTGCAAATCACAGATGATAGTACAGAGATGTATATATCCCGACACTCAGCTTCCTGTTATTAACATCTCATGCTAGTATTATGTATTTGTTATAAGAAGTGAGCCAATGTTAAATGAAGAGAAGCTGAAGGCTTTCCCTCTAAAATCAAGAACAAGAATGTCCACTATCACCACTTCTATTCAAAGTAGTACTCAAAACGCTAGCCAGGGCAATCAGATAAGAAAAAGAAACTAAAGGGATAAATACAGGAAAGGAAGAAAACAAATCATCATTATTTGCAGATGACATGATCCTCTATAAAGCAGACCTAAAACAATTCCACCAAAAGTCTTCTAGAACTAATAACTAGCAGAAAACAAAATCGACACACAAAAATCAATAGCGTTCCTATACACCAGTAATGAACTCACTGAGAAAGAAATTAAGAAAATAGTATCATTCCCAATAGCATCAAGGAAAATTAAATTAGTAATTAAACTAACCAAGGGAGTGAAAGACCTGTACAACAAAAACTGTACAACTCTGAAAGAGGAGATTGAAGAGATAATCAGAAAATGAAAAGATAGCGCTGGTTTCTGCATAGATAAAACCAAGGCCATATTTCCACAACTGGTATACAGATTTAATGCAATCTCAGTCAGAATATCAATAGCATACTTCACAGAACTAGAAAAAAATCCTAAAATTCATATGGATCAAGGAAAGACCCAGAATAACCAAAGCAATCATGAGAAACAAGAGCATAGCAGGATACATTATAATATCTGACTTTGAGTTATCCTACAAAGCTACAATGATTTTTTTTTTTAAATGTATCATAGTATTGGCACAAAAAAATAAACATGCCTAGATCTTGTAACCTGAACACCTACTTCTAAGATAACAGTATGGGATGTATTCACTCGTGTTGATTTCTTTCTGTTGTTTTGTTTTGTTTGAAATTCTGTATTATTTCTATCCTTTTTGCTGTTTTGCTTTTTAAAGTTAAAAAAAAAAAACATGTGGATCAGCAGACAGAATAGAGGTTGCAGAAACAACCCTAGATACATTCAACCACCCGGTCTTTGACAAATGGGCCAAAAGCATACGCTGGAGGAAGGATAGCCTCTTTAGCAAATGGTCCTGGGAAAACTGGCCATAGATATGCAAAAGATCAAAGCTAGACTCCTATCTCCCACCATGTATTAAACTAAAATCAGAATGGATCAAAGATTTAAACATTAAAACAAAAACACAACCTGCTAGAAGATAAAATAAGTATAACTCTTCAAGTCATAGATATAGGCAAGGACAAGTAAAACCCAGTGGCACATGAAATAATACCAAAAATCAACAAATGAGATCACATCAACTCAAAAGCTTCCGTACAGCAAAGAAACAGTAGAATGAAGAGACAAACTACAGAATGAAAACTAATTTTGCCAGCTGTTCCTCAGACAGAGGACTAGCAGCCAGAATACATAAAGAACTCAAAAAAATTAAAGATTCCCCCCAAAATAAAAGATCTAATCAAAAAATGAGCAACTGAAATAGATACTTCTCAGAAGAAGAAATGCAAAGTCCCAATAAATACATGAAACATCACTGGCCATTCAAGAAAGGCAAATTAAAGCAACACTGAGATTTTACCTCCAGAAAAAAATGGTAATCATCAAGAAATCAAATAATGACAAATTCTGGTGAGGCTGCAGTGAAAAATGAACCCTCCTACATTGCCAGTGGGAATGCAAACTCACACAACCATTATGGAAATGAGTATACAAATTCCTCAAAAACTAAATACAGAAATTCCATTCAACTCAGCTATTTCCCTACTCTTCCTGACGAGTCGAAGACATCCTACAACAGCGATACACGCATATCAATGTTTACAGAAGCACAATTCCTAAAGCTAAATCTTGGAAGCAGTCTATATGTTCATCAATTGACAAATGGATTAAAAAAATATGGTATCCATACATAATGGAATACTACTTAACCATAAAAAGGATACATTTGTAGGAAAATGAATGCAATTCGAAAACATAATTTTAAAGGAAATAAATCAGACACACAGGCTTAAATATCATAAAATTTCTCTCATATGAGAAATCCAAAGTATAAATAAACAGTAAGAATAAAAGACAGCTGAAAGGAAACAGAGATAGATCTTTTATAAATGGGAAGGGAGGACCAAGAGATGAGGGAAGGGCACAAAGAAAATTAAGATGTGTTCATGTACGTGCACCAACTACCTACCATGAATGTAATCATTATGTGTTACAAACATGAACTAAGAGAAAGAGAGAGAGACAGAGCCAAAGATGGAAGGAGGAGGGACAGGAGAAGAGGAATGAAAAAAAACAAGATACGTGGAGCACATGCTCCTATTCCCCAAGATGAATGTGAACGTTATATACTGCAAACATGTACTACTAAAAATTTTAAAAATAAAAGAAAATAACAAAATGAGCCAATATGGTAGACTATTAACCAAAGGTCAGACATCAGATTCCCTTATGTCTTCCTTTGTCCCAGGATTCCATAAGGTTACCATATTATATTCTGTCATCACGTCTCCTTAGGCTCTTGGTTGAAACAGTTTCTCCAGATTTTCTTGCTTTTAAATCTCTTGACAACCTTGAAGAGGAGTGGTCAGGTGACTTTATAATGTCCCTCGGTTGGCATTTTCTCATGAATACACTGGGGTAATATGTGTGGGGACAGAAGACCACACAGGTAAAGTATCATTCATAAAACATCATATCCAAAGTACCTGTGATCAACATGACTTCATGTTGATGTTAATCTAGGTTCTTCTTTTAACTTTTATTAAAACATTTCAAATCACTGTTTTTTTTGTTGTTGTTTTTTTTGCGGCACCAGGGATTGAACTCACAACCTTGCGCTTGCTGGGCAGGCGCTTAGACCACTGAGCTAGATCCCCAGCCCTTCAAATCACTGTTAACTAATAAGGCTCACATAAAAATAGGTAATGAGTCAGAGCTGAATGACCCAGACTACAGTTTTTCAATCTACTTTCCAACAGGTAAAAATTTGGGTATAAATTTAATAATGGAGGGGTATATCCACTCAAAATTACTTATTCTAATAGGAACCACCATAAGAAAATGTGCAACACTCTCACTTACTGACCAAAGATGCAAATGATAACCAAGAAATGAAACAGCCTCATTGTGGTGGATTAACTAATGGTCAACTTGTACCACGCAGCTGAACTGAATCAGCATGGTTCTGGGTGAGGAAGGCCCACGTGAGGATTGCTGCAAACAGTATACAAAGGAGAACTGGAGGAGATGGGGTGCTATAAATTCTCTTGGAGAAACCTGTCTCTCTGATTTTCCTGAGATGAACTCAGCTGTTTGTATCTTTGGTAGGTAAGTTAGTCTGTTTTCCAGGATCTAGATAATCAAAGGGAAAACTTTATTTCTTACGTAAAAATGTACCCAACATACGTTTAACTAGATAACATGAAGAGATTTATTGGCACACATATCAGGGAGGACAGGTTTCCAGAGAAAGAGAGAAGGCAAACTTAATGAAGATTGGAAGTTTTAGGTGTGCAGTTTTCCATGTATCCTCACTTATCTCTTTTTACTAAATAATAATAGATGAGGAATGGAAGGATGAGGGAGAGGCAGTCGAATTGCCCATTTACCTTCCTCATGAGGCTGCTGTGAAGATTACAGAAAACAACACATCCAGAAGCCTTATTATCAGTTCATATAGTGAACATGGTCCAGGAGAAATGTAACTCCCAACTTTCTAGATTCCAAATATGCCAAATTCATGTCCCTCAAAATCGAAGAATGAATTTCAAGGAACAACAGAGATTAAGAGTAGGAAAGATTTATTGAGGGAGATAGCTCCTGAGAGACAGGAGGGGTCCCGAAATGGGTCACCACAGAGGTCACTTCTCTAAGAATGTTTCATAGAGCAAAATCATGAGATGGGTACAAAATCACAAGGCGGGTACAACATGAGTCAAACTGTAATCAACCAATAAGGTTACACGTATAGCCACTTAGCTAATATTGATCCAACAGGGATGCAGGTCACATAGCAAGGGTACAGTGAAAGAACAAAGTCATTTTTAGGAAGGGATGGGTCTGGATGCTCTGGTTACCCACCTGGGTGACTGATATCTATCTGGACTTTATGGAACCAGATGATACCAGTTATAGTATAATCTCAAGTTATTGCTTATCCCTCCTTGGGAAGGCACACAGCCCTGGTCATTCTGTATTTTTCTTGAGGTCTGGACCTCAAAGGATGCACCTCCAGCCACAGGTGTGATACATTCCCATCTTCCTCACTGACTTCCTCAAGGACCTAGCCCTGTATGACTGCCTATTAATTTCTACCTAACTTAGCTGCCTGTAATAAACACTATAAATGTAGCCTATTATTATTGCTATCATCATCCAATCTGTACTTTTATCACAAACATATTTGACCAAAATAAACACAGTGGAGGTGCAAGAAGGAGAAAAAGTAGTGAATGTGAGAAACCTTTGGCAGGCTTTCTCTTCCCCAGGTGGGGATATTACACACACACTGCACAGACATGAGAGTCAGTGACAGACAAAACACAGTAAGAAAACTTTCCCACTGCAGGAAAGGAGATGAAAGTCTGGAGCAGAGGCAAAGAGCTCATTTCTGTGTGGTTAGCAGACCATCTCCTCTGGAGTGGAAGCTCTGAGAACTGGTCCATATCTTGGTCACTCTAAGAGTATGCACAAGAATATACTAATGCGGCTTTATTGAATTGAAACGGACTGAAGCATTTTAATTGGAGAGCTCTTATTTTTTAAAAAACAAAAGGCTCTACTGGTCATTTTCTTTATTTTACCCTGATTGTGCTGGTTTAGCAGTGAGGGATGGTGAGCATATTTATCCTATAAATATTTACTGACACATGATGTAGGCAAGACACTACAGGCAGTATGTTGGAAGATAAGAGTAAAAAATAGTCACACCACAGATCTGGCCCATATACAGGCCAGGAAATGCAATACAAGCATCAGGTTCTTATAACAGTTTCCATGAGTGATTAGAAAAAGAAAAAGAAAAAAATTCAGCTGACCAGGCATGACGGTACATGCCAATAATCCCAGCACGCCAGGAAGTTGAGGTTGTAGCATCAAAATGTCAGTCCAGCCTGAAAGACTGAGCAAGACCCTGTCTCAAAACAAAAATAAAAAATAACAAAGGGAGGAGGATGGGAATGTAGTTCAGTGCAAAAACCCTGGGTTCAATCCTTGGTATTATACAAAAAAATCAATATTCTCAACAAACAACATGTCATTAGTTACATACAACTAAAATGGTGGAAAATAGAGGCAACTGTCCATAAGATTATTATTAAAAGACATTTTTGAGGTTGCAGAAAATCTCCCATGAGTCTACTCAAGCTTTCTTCCAGCTTTTAGAGAACCCCATGCTTCATTAGCCAACATGAAAATTGTACTTGAGTTGTGCTTACATGATCACCAAAAGCTTGGAAATAATGTTAGACTCTATTTGTCTAGAAAACAAGACACCAGGAAGCACAGCGAGAAAAGT
The DNA here is from genome assembly GCA_004365215.1 of Cuniculus paca. Lineage (NCBI taxonomy): Eukaryota > Metazoa > Chordata > Mammalia > Rodentia > Cuniculidae > Cuniculus > Cuniculus paca. The sequence goes on from RJWT010018159.1 coordinate 9,855, forward strand.
TTCACTTTGGCATTCATTATACGCATGGGTGCTTTCCTGAAAGCGTTTTTCCCAGCAGTGTAGGCAGGATAAGCTTAGACATAGCTCCTGCACTCCAAGCTCCTTTAAATTCACTTTTAAACAACCTTTCCTCTCAGAGGAAAAAAAAATTTATTTTAAATCATAAAAACACTTTTGCCTCATAATAGACACAGCCAGCCTCATCGTATAAGTAAAGAAAGTGATGAGTATCAATTTTTCTCATATAGGAAATTTCAGCAAATTTACAATTGGATGTAAATGGTTTTGTAAAGGGAAGAGAAAAGCTTACCTTTGGGAAAGTTACGCGTGTAAGTCTATGCCAGGAAATCCCCCACGAGTCTACTCAAGCTTGCTTCCAGCTTTTAGAGAACCCTAACCTTTATTAACCAACATGAAAATTGTACTTGAGTTTTGCTTACATGATCACCAAAAACCTGACTACTCCTACACAGTTGGCTAGAAAGTACTAAGCAACTTTTTTTTAATTATTTTTATTTGACATCAAATTGTATCTTATTACTAATAAGAATATTTTACTTATATGCTAATTCAAGCAGGATTATACACTAGCCTTTCTATGTATGATCATGCAAATACTCAGCAATATTTACTGAGTATCTTCTGGGCACCAGACACTATGGGAAAATGATTAAGATCAGTCTTTGTCCCCAGATACCCCCATATCTGTGACAGGTACAAAATGAAACTAATATGACCTGTTTTTTAAAGAAATGACATATCACGACTTTAAAGTAAACATCATGCATTTTGCAATGCAAAAGTTCTACACTACCTAACATTTAACAATTTAATAAAATTAGTGATGGTTCTACATCTATTGAAAAACTTAGAGTACATATTATGTTTAGTGATAAGCATCTAGAAGCAATCTCACCAAAGCAAAAACTGTACGATCTCCACAATAACTTGCCACCATTCAGTGTCATACTGGGAGTCCCAACTAATGCAATATAAGACAAATGGTAAAAAGAAGTAACAGTTGTAGATACTGGAGATAACTGTTACTGCTCAGTAATAAACCTTGTAGGTATAATCACTTGATAAAAAATAATATTCGCCATACCAGCAATAACTAATCAGTAAGAGGTGAGTAGTCCCAGTCCCCCTCAGGGGTAGAAGCAACAGTGTCAGTCATGCCACGCCCCCCGCAACCATCACAGGGACAAAAGAGGGGAAAGGTAAGCACTTTTCAACTTCTGCACATAACAGAAATTGTGATAATGGCCACCATCATAGCTAACAGTAATAGTGAGCAAACTCAGTCAAGCACTACTTTAAATGTTTCCTTTGAGACTTTCTTGTGGTCCACACACCAACTCAATGACCTCGGTATTATCTGAAAAAGAAACTATGTGTTTTTGAAATGTCAAGTAACAGCTAGAATGTAGGCAACATAGAGTGTGGATTCAGTTCTAATATCAAAATTCTAATTTTCACTATTTGGTATAGTTCTTCCTGCCCTAGAGAGATCTGATTCTCTTTGAGAGCCTATAAAATTCCATCAGTCCAAAGAAGAGCTGCTATGTGGGAGACTTAGCTAGCTTGTTTGTTAGTTACTAAAGCAAAAGAACTTGGGAAACATTAAACCCTCCAAGAGACTTGTGTGACCAGCAAGCAGGTGTCACCTCTCTGTGCAGCCCTTTGATGCCATCGTAGGGGAGTTCCAAGTGGTCTGTCAGTTGGTCCTTTTCACTTGAAAACTTGCAAGGACTTAAGGGGGAAAAAACCTGACTGCTCCTTTAAAACACTTTGAACAACCCTTTTAATTCCAATATAGTCTCATTAAGAGCACAATTCACCATGTGCACTCAGGGATTCTCTATGCATTTGTCTTGGTTACTTTTCTCTTGTTGCTGAGACAAAGTACCTGACACCCAAAATGAAGGAAGGAAAGGTTTATTTAGCTTACAGTTTTTGTAGGTTTCAGTCCATACTCCGCTGGCTCCAAGGCAGGGTGGCGTGGCTGAGGGGCAGCCATTCATGGGAGTGGCAGGCACCAAAGGTGACAAGAGCAAAAAAGGGCAAAAGCGGGAAGCAAGTCACTTTCCTTCCCTTATCTTGTATGTTGGCTACCTGTCCCTGGGCAGGTGCAGTACTCACACTGCCAATCCTAGCACTAGACAAAACACCAATTGCAAACACTAGACTCAGCTGCCTTCAAAAGGCCCACCTGCCCATGACCACATGAGGCTCTGGGAGGACATCTAGATGCAAACCATAACATTCCACCCCTGGTCCCCCAAAGACTGACGCACATCCTTTATGGGAAAGGCATTTATTACATCTCTAAGAGTTGCCAAAGTCCTAACAGTTTCTGCATTGCTGAAAAGTCCAAGTCCCAAGTCTCCTCTGAGATCTAACGCAAACTCTTTGCTGTAACCCCCTGTACAAATGAAAACAAAGTTAAATACTTCCAACATTCAATGGCACAGGATAAACATTACCAGTCCAAAGGGTACAAATGGGGATACAAAGTAATAGGACCAAAGCAAGTCCAAAATCCAGCAGAGAAAACGTTAAGTCTTGTAGTACCACATTCAGTATCTGAAGCAATCTGGCTTTGAGCTCCAAAAGGCGTGAGTGACTCCACCCCCGTGGCACTTCTGGTGGTTGTCGCTCCCATGGCTACCTTCTTGGGCTGTATTTGCTTCCTCCTTGCAGCTTTCCTTAGAAGATCCACACTCCTGGCTTTTCCAAACTTCTGGGGTCACCACTGCACCTTTGGCTTCACATGCACAGCTTCACACACTGCCCTCTCAGGAGCACACTGCTTGGTCTCCTAGGCCTTCTGAAATTGGGTGGAAGCCTTTTCAACCTCAGAATTCATGTATTCTGTATGCACCTAAAACCAGTGCCACATTGATGATGCTGAGGTCTGCTGCCAGCTGAAGCAGTAGCCAGGCTTTCTTTTCTCTTGGCTGTAGGGGTCGAGTGCCTGGATCACTGAGCACTCTGAACCTGATTCTGAGAACAGATTCCCTATACCACCACCATTCTGGAACCTGGTATGGCCTCTACCACCATTCTGGAACATGGTGCTCTGCAGCTTCCTCCTCAAAGAAAAGTCTTTCACTTTTTCAGTTTTTAGACTGCAAAGGGTAGGGACCCACTGCTTCCTGTGATGCCCTCAGGCCATCTTTTCTATTCTGTTCCTTCTCAGCAATTCCGGTCTCAGTGCTATCTTTGCGGTCCACAACTTTACTGGAGCTTTTTTCCTGGCCAAACTCACAAGGTTTTAAATCATCCTGCTGTTCTCTTTGCTCTTTATTTGCAACATAAATCTGTCTAAAAGCCCTACCTCAACATTTGACTGTCTTGAAATTTCTTCTGGTAGATTAATTAGTCTGCCACCCTTAATCTCCATCTCAGGCAAAGTCTCTGGACATGAACAAAATGCAGTCAAACTTTCTTCCAAGTCATAGCACACATCATCTGGAGTCCAACAACCAATGCAGTTCTTCTTCCCAGCAGAAACCTCCTAAGCCTGGTCTTTACCAGCAGAATTTCTATCAGCCTTCTGGTCTCCTGAGCTCTGACCAGAATCTCCCATACAGAACAGCCTAAGATGTTCCACTGCAACTCTTTCAGGTGACATCTCCAAACCTTTTCAAACTCTTCCCACAAGCCATTCCCAAAGGCTCTTGAACCACATGGTCAGGTACAGGCACATCAACAACCCCACTCCTGGTACCAAATTCTGCCTTGGTTACTTTTCTCTCATTGCTGGGACAAAATACCTGATGCCCAAAATGAAAGAAGGAAAAGTTTATTTAGCTTAAAATTTTTTGGAGATTTTAGTCCACACTCAGCTGGCTCCAAGGCAAAGTGGCATGGTACAGGGGCAACATGTCAAGGCAGCAGCAGGTACCAAAGGCAACACAAGCAAAAAAGGCAAAAAGGGGAAGCAAATTGCTTTCTTCCCCTTATTTTGCATGCTGGCTACCCACCCCTGGGTGAGTGCAGCACTCACACCACCAATCCCAGCACTAGACAAAAAGCCAATCACAAAAGCTACACTCAGCCACCTTCAAACTTCACCCCATGACCACATGAGGCTTTGGTGTAACATCTAGATGCAAACCATAACAACAATGATGACACTCAAGACTTTTTGAAACCTTTTCTTCAGACTCTTTCTTAAGCTCTATAATCAGCTACCCAAAATATAATTCATCAAACCTGCCACAAGCCACTCCCCCTTCAGGTGAATGTACCTGCTAACTATCTCATGAATCTGTCTTCTTCCTTTCATCTCCACTTCTACAAGGCTACCTCCCCCAACCCGTGATTATCTGGACTGCTACAACTACCCCTTTATTAATCACTCTGTCTTCAGAATGGAAGAGGAGAGGTAATGCAGCAGCCTCCCTCTGACCCCCTGGAAGTGGCCAGGGACCAGCACTGGAGGGATAGCTGCAGACGCTGAGGCTCAAGTATGCCTGTCTCCCCCTCAGGTGGAGCCAGGGGAGCCCTGGAGGTCCAGGGGGCTGGAGGGCATTCTCTTCACCAGGACATGGAGACAGTTCAATCACCAGGAACATAAAGTTTCCACCATTGGTTTGGATAATGCAGGGGAAACTACCATCCTTTACCAATTTTCTATGAATGAAGTTGTATATACATCCCCTACATTAGGAAGTAATGTAGAAGAGCTAGTGATTAATAAAAGAATACATGGTTCCTGATGCCGGCTATTGGTGGCCAAGAATCTCTTTGCTATGTTGTACTTTTCCCCTCCTAAATCACTGAGCTGCTCCCCAAAAAAAGAAAAGTAAACAAAAAAGTTTGACATAGTATAACTATTTTTTGCATGCATGGAAGCCTAATCCAACTGAGGGGACGGTCAGATTCTTGGCTTGGTATTACCAATGGATGGAACTGCACATGAAGAATTACCACATTATTCCTTTTGTTGGTTTTATGACATCAAAACTGCTGAATAAATTGTTAATCCGTTAGTCAGTTGACCATAAATTGTGATTAAAACTGTCCAGTGATTTCTTCTTAATTGAAAATTATTGTGTGAAACATGTCTCTCCAGACCTAGGTAACAGTCTAAAAATCATTAAACAATTTAGCTAAAGTCTTTTAAAGTGCTAAATTATATGTCAAGCAATTAAAATGAATTTGAGAGTATAAGTAAGGCATGCTTTCCAAGCAACATTGGTAATTTCTTAATTTGCAAATCTCTTATTTTAGGATTTGGAATAGCTTGAAATTTTATTTCTATAAGTTTTAATTGTATCTTCTTCCACCATATAAATGCACTATTTAACAATTATGAAGTGCAATTTTTAATGCTTTTGTAAATTTGAAAGAAACTGACATGGTAAATTATTTGCACCAAGAAATAACTTGGCCAAAAACACATTTTACATTCACATAGGGTTTTTTGTTTTGTCTTTTACTATCTCAAAGTTAAAGGTGTTTCTGTCACAATTACAAACAAAAACAACTTGTGTTAAAACATATTTTTGGGTACTCTATTCATATATCTTTTTTTTTGTTTGTTTGTTTGTTTGCAGCACCGGGGATTGAACTCATGACCTCGCGCTTGCCAGGCAGGTGCTTAGGCCACTGAGCTAAATCCCCAGCCCTTCTATTCATATATCTTTCACGCTCTGAATATTTTTATTTTAAAGAGAAAAAATAAAAATAACAATAAAACACTTTCAAAACAGGTTAGTAGGAGAGTAATGATAATTAATACATTGTGTATAGTCTTCTTCATAGTATCTTATTCAAAGTACAAAACATAGGCATGATATCTCATCCAAAAAATATTAGCACAAATTTTTCTTTTCAATGAACTAAGAAAAACCAGCTGTATAACTATCTTGTGTATAAATACATTTTTTTCTTTCTCCCTTTCTTCTTTTCCCCTTTCCCCCATCACAGTTTCCTTTCCCTTTGAACAGCTTCTTCCCAATCCATAATATCTTTTGTACATTTTGGATCTCATTTACTCGTTCAGGTTCTCACACCAGTGAGACTATATGATGTTTACATACGCGGGTCTCATTTATTTCACATATGAGTATGGTCTCAAGTTGCATCCATTTACCTATAAAAGTCTCCAGTTTATCTTCCCTAATGACTGAGTAGTATTCCATTATATTTTTTAAAAAAACATGTCTTTTTTAACCATTTGTCTGTTGATGGGCATTTAGGTTGTTTCCAAGGTTGTCTATAGACTGTGCCGCTAAAAACATAGGTGCACATATATTGCTGGGGTATGATGCTTTTAATTCTTCTGGGAAGATACTCAGAAGGGGAACAGCTGGTCAAAATGGGACCTCTAATCTTAGTCTTTTAAGGAATCTTCACACTGACTTCCGCAATGGTTGCACCAGTCTACACTCCCATCAACAGCGAAGGGTTCTTTTTCCCCCACAGCTCTTCCAGCGTCTTTTTTTAGTTTTTGGTTTTTTTTTTTAAATTTTATTTTAAAGAGAATAAAACCAAACAAAATAAAATAGTAAAGCCAATCAAAACAAAACAGTGAAAGTGATACAGGACTTCAAAACAGGCTAATAGGAAATCAACAATGGCTACCATAATGTCTCTTGTTATCTTCAAAATTGCTGCCCACACCATCAGACATAATAAAATCAAACAAAACAGAACAGAATAAAACCAATCAAAACAGAACACTGAATAAAACAAAACAATAAAATGGAACAGAACAAAACAGTGAGAACAATATGGGATTTCAAATTTGTTATTGGTTGATTTCTTGATAATAGCTATTCTTTCTGGGAGGAGATGGAATCTCAATGTTGTTTTTATGTGCAGCTCTTGAATGACCAATGATGTGGAACATTTTTTCATATATGTATTTGTCATTTGCATTTCTTCATCTGAGAAGTGTGTAATTCATCTCAGATGTCCATTTTTTAATTGGGTTGCTCTGAAATTTTGAAGGTTAATTCAAAACAGCATGTTATAGAATATTTAAGAAAAAAAATTACTCTGGTAAAGAATGCTAGTACCTACAATGAAAGCACTTATGAAACTTTGAAAGTTTCTATAAAATACAAATTATTTGACACCTAAATCCAAATTAGGCATGTAAAATCAGTATTAGTGTTGGATTTTTGTGTTTTATATTTGTTTTAATGTTCAAATGCAAATAAAACATTTAATATTTGTCAACATACTTTTACAAAAGTAAATCTTTCTTTTTGTTTGTTTCTTTTTAACAGTCTTGCTATGTAGTTTAGGCTGGCCTTGGACTCACTATGTAGACAAGGCTTGCCTCGAACTCACACGATCCTCCTGCCACAGCCTCCCAAGTGCTGGAATTACAAGCATGAGCCACCACACCTGGCTTTATAAAAGTAAATTTTAAAGTACTAAGCTTTGTTCAATGTTCTCATACTTTTTCAAGTCACTACAAGAAATGACTTGTGTATTAAAAATGCCCTTAAAGATTCAAATCTATTTTATAATTTTCTCAAAGACAAATATTCTATAAAGGACTCTCCTTTGCTTAATTCCACTTAACTTACATGTAAATTGCCAATATGACTGTTCTATAAAGTGGTCCTGAAAAATCTACACCTTTTATTCTTTTTATGTTTTAATTTGAATAATAATGTGTTTGGTCTCCTGGATTGCAACCACATCAGCCTAGTGTGATACCAGCACATTCCTTTGTATTGAGATGCTGTCGATACTGTATTCTTTTAGTGGCTATTTAAAGCACGTACTACACTGTGACAGTTGGTTTAACATAGTTCATTATTAATATCATATCATGAAAAGGCATGAAATCTTATACCACCCTTACAAAACATGATTTTTTGGTTGCTTTGTTTTCTACCCTTCAAGGCTATATATCAAAAATAAGATATTAGCTGTGTACTTGTACATAAAACCAAGATTACAGTTGGGAAAAATCAACATAAGTTCATGCAGGAAAATATCAAAATCATTTTAATAGTACTATTTCCAAATAAAATATAGAATAGTCATATCAGCAATTTATATGTAAGTTAAGTGGAATTAAGCAAAGGAGTACACTTTTGGGTTTTTAACATGCTACTACTTCGGGTATAAACAAACATCTCATTTACCATTACTGTGCTCAGCTTTGAAAAGAACAAAAATTTATACCCTTGTACATGTGGATGGATTTAAATACCCTGTTTGGGTATTGATTTTTAAAGTCATGTAATTACTCTTAATAATTTGATAAAAATGATCATATGCTATAGCATTTGGATATATTTAATTTTACTGTAATAGCATTTATAAAATAGGTCTTTCACATTATATGGAGGATTCCTTCTGAAATTGTTTTTGCTTTTGTTTTTGATCTTTGCAGCACATCTTGGCCTTCATGATGGGCAAAAACATGCAGTGAAGGTGAGTGGGTTGGGGCAGCGGGGCTCGGGTATTCGTTTTCTTATGGCATCTGGCCTTATGTATGAAACAGTGCTTTAGCACTCGTGGCTGGCATTTTTAATGCAGGTAATGAACATGATTTTTAGAGGTGTGGCATAAAATAAAGGGAAGAAGAGTTTCTGCTTTCTGGCCTTTTAAGAAGTGTGTATTAGTTACAGTAAGTCACAGAGAAGTGCAGGGAGCTTCAGGAAAGAAAGGTGTGAGGTCGCTGAGATCTCTTCCTTTAATCTGAGTGTATAGTACTAAGATGCCTAGAAATGGAACTCTACTGTCCCTCTCTTACATGCACCTTACATTTCTTGCTGTGACTACAGCACCCACACACACTACAGACACCCCATAACCTGCTTATATCAGTGTAAATAGGAAAACTATAGACAATGTTCTAGTTTTCTCTGCAGGCCTTTTTTAGAATGTATCTCTATGCTGCTTTACTTTGTATATATGGGATAGCAGCACATCGGAGGCTGTCTGTGAAATTCGGGGTCTTTTGTCAACTGCCCCTTTGTATCCTGGCATCGGCCCCATTTTCAAGGCTGGGTAGAGACAACGTTTCTTCATATGACTTGAGTTTGGCCTCTCTCCCTCTTCAAATATAATTTGGAGCTTCTTGCTTCAGGACTGACTCTCACAGAGCTTTGCTCTCGTTTTCCTCCTGTACGTTCATTCACCATTAGTGAACTTACATTTTCTCTGCCCTGAACATCATACACTAA